>JABCMJ010029643.1:0-12300 GCA_014822125.1 Arbutus unedo | reverse complement strand
ATCTTAGTGTTATATCTCACTTGTGTTAATCTTAATCATCATGTGAAAACATTACTTCATAATTCAACGGTTCTCATGACCAGTTCTGGGTCCACATCTCATCTCTCATGTCCGTCTTCACTCCTAATCCTCACTCAATAATGGCTAGACAAATCTTATCGTTAGCACAATTTCCCAAGGGAACTAGGGAAAAGGTTCTCATGCATTCCATTCAATTTCATTAATTTACGCTAGCACGACATACGAAGGTAGCCAAACAAGATATATTATCTTACTAACACGATTCTCTCGGGAAGCTAGCCAATTTTCATTAACCATTACATTATTTTGTATGTTACATTCAATCTCATTTTTCACTGATGGCACCTCACCCAAAGGTGGCCAAATAAGATATATCGTCTTAATAGCACATTTCTTTGGGAAAGCTAGACAAGTTTTATAATTAGCACCACTCCCAATAGATACTAGTATAATCTTTTTTTTTTCTCATTCGTCACTAGCACGTCTCCTTGCGGAGGCTAGACCACAATTCATCAATCACTAGCACAGCTCCTCATGGAGCTAGACCACAATTCATCAATCACTAGCACATCTCTTCACGGAGGCTAGACTAAAATGCATTGTGTTGAATGAATGAGAGATTACAAGTTCATGACACAACCCATATGGTTATGGTTATCCAACTAACATTCATTATTCACTAAGTCCAACTAGAAATAGAAAGGGTAGAATCTCACGTGTCACGCCTCAAATGATGGTAAACTCACCTACATCATCTTCAAACACGATTCAACCAAACTGAAAGGTAACTCGATCTTAGGAAGAGATTATCCACGCAAAACAAGAAAAATGGTAAATAGGTACCAAAAGTCGACACTTGATCCTCAAATCCAAAGGAAAACCCAATATGGAGAAATATTGAACAAAAATTTCACAATGATCAAAATGAATAAATATGGGTCAATACACGTAGAATACTCATAGATTGATGAGAAATACTCATAGATCGAATAGAAAACATCCCTACCTCAAGGTTTGGTTCAAAAGTTTGAGATTTAAAAGTTTGAGCAACAATGGTGGTGAAAAATTCCCAAGACCTTCCCTCGAGTGAAATTGATGCTTCTAAGTTCAAAATATCCACTAATCTAGAGAGATTAGTGATGGATCTTGAAGGAATTTGAATAATATGAAGAGGAATCAAGGGTTTGAAGTTGGGGTTTGATGGGGAAGAAGACCCCTAGAGAGAGAAAGAGAAAACCCCTTTTGAAAAAGTTAGATCATTTTTTTCAAAAATTTGATTTTTACCCTTTTAAAGCGCTCGTCCAGATCTGACCGGAAAATCTGACTGATTAGATTTCCCCATTGACTTAAAATTTTCAAAATTTCAGGCAAAATTTTAAATCTGATCAGAACATCTGACTGGATGGTTTCCAAATCTGACTTGATGGTTTTGAAACTTGACTGGATGATTCTCAAACCTTCCAAACTTGACTAAATGATTTCCAAATCTAACCCAATGGTTTTTAAATAGGAACCGATAGTTTTTGAGCCTGACCTGATGGTTTTTAATCTGACCCGATGGTTTTTGAGCCTGACCTGATAGTTTAAGGCCTGACCCGATGGTTTTTCACCCCTCCTTCACTTTCCACTTCACCTCACCCATACTCAATCATCCATTTCACATAATACCTTTCAATACATAGTCATTTATAACATTCCAATTATATAATAAAAACGAAAAAGATTTTCTAGGCCTTTACAATTCTGCCATTGAAGATCACTTAGGTTGAGTGTTAATACTGATTCAGTATGAATTTTTTTGCAAAACTGAGCACCTTGTTCCATGACCTCTTTTTCTGTTTTAAGCAATGTTTTGGTTAGTTAAACCAATGCCTAGCTGGCGATATTCAATGGAGGACAAAGGTTTCCATTTGCCTTGCTTCTGCTATTTTTTACTGTTTTTGCCTTTGCCCTTGCCAGGAGGCTTCATTGTTAATGACTACAGTTAGTGCATGCAAAATTCATATAACGATGTTTAATTACCTATTTGTAACGGGTAAGAAAATTCGGTTATGAATTTTGATGACCTTTGATATACTCAATTTCAAAATCAAAGGAAAATAATTCAGATTGCCATTTAGCAAAAATTTGTTTAGGAATAAATTTTGTTGAACTACAATCAATGCGTAGTAAAAAAGATTAATTTAGTAAATCATCTTGCAATTTGGAAATACATTTCACAATAAAAAGCATTCCTATTTTGATTGTGGAATAATTCAATTGAGCATTTTTCCACACTCCTGATGTAAACCTGACCAATTCTTCTGTGTGAGAATTAGGATTTTTCTGCTTGAGAATACCTCCATAACCTGTGTTGGAAGCATCAGTCTCAACAATTTTAAACCAAGTGGGATTAGCTAAACAAAGACATGAAAGTTGTTTAGCCCTCAATTTGATTTTCTTTAGTGCTTGGGTGTGCTCCTCAGTCCAAGGAGGATGAGCTTTTCTGCAATCTTGCGTAAAGAATTGCAACATCTTGAGCTAAATTCTGATAATAGTCTGTAATATAATTGAGACTGCCCAAAAACCTTTGTAATTGAGTTTTATCCTTGATTTCATCAGGAAATCTAGAAGCAAACTCAATACTTCTGTCAATGGGAATGATTTTACCTTGGTTTATGTTATGGCCCAAAAATCGTACAAATGTTTGAAAAAGTTTCATTTTTTGGGCAGAAATAACGAAACCCTTTCTTTTGATAACATATTTTAAAATTTTAAGATGTTTAAACTGCTGGTCAATAGATGATGAGAAGATAAGAATATCATCTATATAGACAATACGATGGTTAGAATAAGGTGAAAATATTTCATTCATTATATTCTAAAACTCTGAAGGTGTATTTTTTAATCCAAATGCCATAACATTCCATTTGTAATGCCTAAAAGAACAAATACAGTCTTATACCGATCCTTCTCTTCTATCTGAATTTGCCAATGTCTAGATTTTAAGTTAAACTTATAGAAGATAATTGCTGATTGTAACATATCAAGAAGGTTCTTTTTACTAGGTATATGACAACCTATCCATTTTAAAATATCGTTAAGAGGTTTGTAATTAATAACAAGTCTAGTTATACCTCTTTCTCTTTCAGCATTTTTATTCACATAAAAAGCAGTACATCTCTATGGTGAATAACTTTTACAGATGAGATTTGTCACACCCTCAATTTTCAACATATTATTATAACAGTTTATCATAAATAAAATCTCAAAATACTCAAAGATTAACCCAATATTCCAAATTGTTTCATTATACATGATACCATCAAAAGTCACGTGTAAGTATGTTAGATCAAAATGGACAAATTCTCGGCCCGTTGCGTATATCAAAATAAATTATTGAAATTAAACATTTATATTTTCTTTTGAAGCACAAGAGATAACTCGAAAATAATTTAGTTTACATTTTTCAAAAGTTATTTCAAGATGTTGGATATCTCATATTCAATCTTCAAAATATGCATCTTATCATGCATCACATGCGCTTCATGCAAAGCGTTTGGAACATCACTTGTAAAATAATAGGGTAAGCTACATAGCCCAGTAGGAATGTTTACACCTATACCATGTGACTATGATTTGAAATGACATATAATATGATCAATGAGCAATAAACAAGTATGAGCTTATAGGAATCACAAGATAAGCATAAACGACACATTCAACCATCTTACAACGCCGTTCCATTAATTCCATTAGCCATTTCTCAATATCAATGCATCTTTATTAACCATTTCACGATATCGGGTCATTCCCATTGACCGTTATATTGGACCTATACATTAGCCATAACACAACTCATGCTTCTCTATTGTCAATCCAACCCTCATATCCTTAGGTACGCACATATAGTTATCCCTCACATTTCACGTCTCATAAGTATACTCACGTCCTTCATCAAGCATCAAATCATCATACCTCAATTTAACAAAGTTACCCAAAACTCTCATAATTTATCCAAACTCTCAACAGTTTCTGACATTGACTTTGTATCTAACTAATCATTTGATCGATACCTAACTCACACAAGTCCTTTCATTTTTCTCATCAGGGTTTATTCGTAATCGCTATCACCTCACCCGGTTGTAGCTAATTATAACATCACCATTGCTGACACTCTCCCATAGGAGACAGTACACCATCTCATTTCTTAGCACGCTCTATAAAAGGCTATCAATATCATTTATAATCCCTCATTTCATTTAATTCATACCATGACTCACGTGCGTCATCAATTGTCAAGTTGTTGTACCTGACTTTCTCTCTAATGGGACCAATCCACATCACTTCTAATACTCACATGAAGGGACCTAGTACCCACCTAGCATACCCTGAGGAACCCAGTACATTTTCACGTGTCGTTCCTAGCACTTCCGAGAGGGAGTGTAGTTTACCTCATTCCTAGCATACCCGAAGGAGTCTAGTTCAATATTTACGTATATCACATCCCTCATAAGAATCATCTCGTATCGCATCAGTGTCCACACATGTCATGTATTACATCACTGTTTCTTAATTTTATTTAAACCACATGGACCATAGGTTCCATGACTCTCCTTAGTATAATCTATCATTCTCGAACTCTCATAAATACATTCGTCATTTTCGTTCAACAACGTATCGAAAAGGCAATTTCTGTTCCATCATGATGCATCATACAATCTTTGTTCACAATATACCATAGAGTTCTACACAATCCCAACAGTCAATGGAAAGTTAACAATTAAGTCACAAAGCGACTAACACTTTAATGTGTACAGGAAACAAACAATGGAGGTAGGTGAATACCCTCCACCAACGTGTCATCTACCAATTAGTACACATCATCTCAATGCTAATGCATCTCCATGTATCTCGTGACCCTTACCGTTCATCATAGTGTCATATCTAACTTGTATTAATCATAACCATCATGTAAAAATATTAGTTCATAATTTAACAGTTTTCATGATCAGTTATTCGTTCACATCTCACGTCTCTTATCCGTCTTCACGCCTAACCCTCACATAATAGTGGCCAAACGAGCCATATTATTTACTAGCATGATTTCCCAACGGAAGTAGAATAGTTCGCATATGTTCCATTCAATTTTAATAAGCTACACCGGCACCACACCCGAAGGTGGCCAAACAAGATCTGTCATCCTACTAGCATGATTCCCCAAGAGAACTAGAATAGTTCTCATATGTTCCATTCAATTTTAATAAGTTACACTGACACCACACCCGAAGATGGCCAAACAAGATCTGTCATCTTATTAGCACGATTCCCTCGGGAAGCTAGCCAACTTTCGTAACTAGCGCCACTCCCTTAAGGAGGCTAGCACTGGTTCATAGAACTAGCACGACTCCCCTAAGGAGGCTAGCATTGGTTCATACGTCAATTTATTCATTCTTTACTAGCACATTTTCTCACGGAGGCTAAACTATTGTCATATCGATATCACTAGCACATCTCCAAAAGGAGGCTAGAGCACTATGCATTATGTCCAATGTGTAAGAAATCGTAATTTCACCATATGTATGTTTCACAACTTACAACATCACAACTTTCCAACTCACACCCATCGTTCCCGAGGTGTCTATGTAATAGACATAGTCCCACTCCTCACCTCACGAACCGTATTCACTCTTCGAACTTACATCATGGTTACACTTTAATCACATACATGAGTAAACCCAATCTTAGAAAATAGGGAAAATCCATACGAAGAAGGAAAAAACATGATAAATCAACACCCAATCAACTACTTGATCAACAACAAGTGAAAAAATCCACAATATTCAAAACTCCAAATAATGTCAAAAAATAAAAGAAAAGGGTAAAAACAAGTCATATAACCAAGGATCGAAGAGTAAACATCCCTACCTTAAGTGATTTGCTCCATAGCTTGAACTCTAAGAACTTGAGCTCCAATGGTGGTGAGAAACTCCAAAGAACCTCTTCAGTGTCTCAAAACTTGAGATATCCACTAATCTTGAGATAATAGTGGAAGATCTTGAAGGAATTTGATAGATTTGATGTTAGATCAAAGGTTTGAAGTTAAAATTTGATGGGGAAGAAGACCCCTAGAGAGAGAGAGAGAGAGAGAGAGAGAGCAAAGTTCTTTTGAAAAAGTTAGATTTTTTTTTTCCAAAAAATCTATTTTGACCCTTTAAAAATGCGCATCCAGATCTGATCGGATGGTTCAAAATCTGACCGGTCATATTTTTTCACTGACTTAAAATTTTTAAAATTTCAGGCAAAGTTTCAAATATGACCGGAACATCTGACTGGATGGTCTAAAATCTCACTAGATGATTTCCAAACCTAACTGGATGGTTTTCAAACCTTCCAAACCTGACTGGATGATTTTCAAACCTGACCCGATGGTTTTTAAATCTGATCCGTTGATTTCTGAGCCTGACTTTATGGTTTTTAAATCTGACCCGATGGTTTGTGAGCCTGACCTGATGGTTTTTCATCCCTCATTCACTCTCAACTTCACCTCACCCATAATTAATCACCCAATTCACGTAATACTTTTCAATACGAAGTCATTGACGACATTTCGATTATAAAATAAAAATGAAAATTTTTTCGGGCCCTTGCAAGATTTTTATCAAGAAGGGTTTGGATCTCTTTTTACAAGGTTCCAAATAATCTCCCTTTATTTGACTTGGTCGAGCCTTCGTAGGAATTCGACGTTTATCAAAATTTTGGTCATATGTGAGAGAGATAATGTATTTTTTTATTACCTAAAAAGCATTAGGTGAGTCACTACAAACATCTGTAAAGAATTGCTTTTGAATCACTTTAATTTTTTCTAGAAAAGAAGGTGATTGGACTTTTTCATTGATGTTTAGAAAGTGGACCTCTTTCTCGAGAAAATTAAGTTGGTTTTCTTTACAATAAAGAAAGCTACTTAACTCTTAGATAAGTCTGGTTTCTAGATCAGTTACAAAAGGATAGAATAAATTATATCCTTGTATCTTACTAAAAATACGAGATTGACCAATTTTTGTCACACCCCAAAATAGAGGATGTGACCGATCGTGAACCGCAATGCCTCAACTTGCGAAACACGTAGCTGCAAAATAATAAAAATAATCAAATAACTAAATAATGTCAAATATGAAAACGGTCAAGTTTCCATTCACAAAATTTCAACCAAATGTTCCAAACGAACCACGAGGCATTACCATGTCATGAACCATCCAATAAAAATGTACCTCCAAATACGAACGAAAATAACAGAATTCAATTACCAAAAATTTATAAAGAAGATGCGGAAGAAATAAATAAAATCATAGCATTAAATACAATGTCCTATAGAGGTCAACAAAAGAAATCCCATCATAGCACTAAATAAAATGTCTCGCCTGAAAAATGATGTGGAATAAATCTGTCAGCTGAAAGCTCAGTGAATGACAAAACATGTATATTATGGCAAGTTTCTAAAACAGGGAATAAAATAATTTAAGTTATCAGCATAAAATAAGGCATAGAGTGTCCCACAACTAAACAAAATAACCAATGTTTCGTTTAACCAATAATGGATCTCAATGATGATCACAACATGATATCCAACCAAACAACAAGCGAAACTAAAAATACCAAATAGTACCAAATGTCAGTGAAATAATTAACTCAAAAATTGGATCCAATATCGAACTTAGAGTCACCACGAGTAGGCAGCCCGTCGAACTTTTCCCTAAGACGATCCAGTTAAGGTCACCAGGACGCACCAGGAACTTTTCCTTCAACCGTTGAGCATTAGGGTCACTCGGCCTAACCCGAGAATCTTCCCTAATGGCTAGAGTCACCCATACACAGAGGATTAATTTCCCTGGACTTTCAAAACATGTTTCCAAATAATATCCACAAAGTCTTCACCAAAAAGACCATCGAGAGAATCAAATGATTCATCGAACATTAACCATATGCCTTTTGAATAATCAAAGACCTAATATGTTTCCCAATTCATAAGAAATAAATATAGCTTTTAAAAGAATATTTGCAAGGGTACGGATAAATTTTGAAAGTACGCAACATCCTTAACCACTCACCTGAGTCTGAAGATAATGAAATCCAATTAATATGAATGAAGCTACCCTGAACGGTAAAAAAATGTATAAAATCATAAATTTATTTAGCCTGCTGTCGTAAGTATTGTAGGTAATCTAATGGTTATGCTAACCTAAATTAAGTTATAACTCCTCCAAATATCAAGCCAAGTCAAAACCCCCCAAACCCAGCAGCCAAAAATTGAAATTCCAACCTGCACTGACCAAAAAATGCTAAATCTAGCAGTTATGCTAATCTAAAACAAAATTATAACTCCTCCAAATATCAACCCAAGCCAAGGCCCCCAAACCCATCAACCAACAATTGAGATTCCAATTTGCACTGACCAAAAAATGCTAAAATACAAAGACAAGGCTGCATTCATAAACCCAATAAGAAATTTGTTTCACTTTGATTATAAGAAACATAAATACTTCATTTTACCAAATAAATAAACAAGCTCTCTATGAACCCTCATGACCATTCTCTTTCAAGCATTTCATCAAATACCTTACGGGTATCAACCAAGTTCCCAATTGCAAAACCCATGAAACCAAATGTGCTCCCAAAGAAGAACACCTCAAGCCACTTGTTCACCCTAGTAGGAATTTATGTTCACATATGATTAGTGCACCACGCCCAAATCCACCAACTTCTACCACCGAGATATGAACACCACCCCTCAAATGTCTCTACAATATACCATGATCACATGAAACTACCCAATCACAGACTACACAAAAGTCTTGTGGAAAAAGAGGAAGAGGAAGAGAGAGGAAACAAAATAAGGATGAACGTCAAACCATGGCGCATACCTTGCCGAAGAAGACTAAAGAAGACAGCGCCTCTACCACAACTCCTATACTTTCTGAAAAATAACCGTAACTCTTAAGGAAGCTGCTCTCTCTCTTTCTCTATCTCTCGGAGCGTCTGGAGAATAACAAGAACCCTAACTATCACGAACCCCTTTATAATATGCTAAGGATTATCTCTAAATATAATTATTAAAAATCAATTATTAGTCAACTTCTAAAAATTTGCCCCACTCTCCAAATCTGTTAGTCTACCATAACTAATGTAGTTATCCCAAGATAATAGAATAGGTAACTAATAATTGGACTTCGCGTGATAATTAAAATGAAATTTAAGTGGTTTCCATATCATGGTGATATACCTCATTGATTTATTAACGAAATACGACAAATTTACCAAATTCAAACTTATACTCCCAAAATTACAATCATGTCATTAATCAAAATAATAAAAAAAAAATATTCAATCCAGATCCCAAACTATAAAATTTTACATAATAGCAAATTAAAATAATTTTCAAGATAATTTTGTACCATGAAAAGACAATCACGTCTCTGATGCTTCTAATGTACACAAATTAATTAATTAAAACATAGACTAGATAATTTTACATTCTAAAATTTAAATTAAAAGTATTAGGCGTAAGTGGGGCATAACAATTTTGTTGATGGGCATGATTATATGTAGGAAAGGTATCCCTAATATAACTTGTTGAAGATTTTTAACAAGTAAAAAGGAAGATGGTAAACAAATTCCTTCCTTATAGATTAAGACATTAGATAATTTAAATTTAATGTCCATATGGTTACCACTTGCAGCAGTTAAAGATTGAACTATTTTTTCAAAGTATTGGGTCAGAACAAGTCCTTCCTGAATACAGTTCATATCTGCACACTATCAACAAGTGAAATAGCATTGTTAATAGTATATTCTTGGTTAATAACTAAATTTACTTGAATATACCATTTCTGGTTTATTACCTTAGTTAAATTATTTAAACAGATTGGTATAGTAGCAGAAAACTTACCAACTTGTTTAAATAATTAGAGATTTTTTCTATTGGTATCTTATCCTCATTGTGAGATTGACTTTCTAGATCCGTAAGTCTATTATCTATGTAGATAAGATCATTTTGTTAGATCAACCTAAGTTGTTTTAGTTCAACTTTTAAATTGTTAATTTTTTTCTTAAGTTGTGAATAGTAGCTGGTTTAGAGCTACTAGAGACTCAATTCTATTGAAAACCTCATTAATCCTATAATACTTACTAGGATTAGAAGGTCTTTGAATAGAAGAATAAGATGATGATTCTGCTACGGAAGAATATAAGGAAATTTCTATAATTTTCTTCTTTATTTCAGGATCTTGTATTTGAACAATTAATTTGATCATATCCTGCTGAGAATTAGTTAGGACATTAAGACCTAACCCTTTATTTCAGCCGAGATCTTGAAATAATCATGTTAAGTTACAAGCTTTCGGTGAAGAATCTGATAAACAATCTGAATCATCAAGATATTCGCCTTCAGATTCTCTAGATGAAGATGTTTTAAAAACATCATTAGATTTTGATTTTTTACTTAAAACATTAATTTTAAGTTTATTCATGCAGTTGATAAGTAAATCAACAAATTCAGTTTCCTTCATTTGATTAGAAAACTTGAAATTGTCAACTAATAAAGGTGACTTAATATATACTTTTTGTAAAGATGAAGAATCATTAAAAGTAGATACTATAGGTTGCTTAGCCTTGTGGGTTTGAAGAATGTTTGAACATTATCTTCAATTCAGTTAAGCTGATTACCAATAGTCTGCAAGTTCATATTGGTAAAATTGTTTTGGTTTATGATTTGGCAACTTTCAGCAGAAAAACTACTAGGAGAAGTCCCTAAATCAACATAAGGGTTGGCTTCTCGAGTTTTTTGTGAACTTACCATTTTTAAAGGATCAGGTCGAGGATGAGTTGACTTAATTGTCATTCCATCAATGGTAGTCCACTTTTTCTGATAATCTTCTATCACAACTATGTTATATTGATTATGATACCAATTTAAAAATCATTTTTTAAAAGATATGACAGTTTGTCTATTTTCTAAGTGATCTTTAATAAACAACAATTTTGATGTGTCAAACTTGGCAAAATACCATTCCCTAAATGGTTTGTGTTCAGGTAACTCAAATTCACTACCGATAAGTTTTCTAATGGGAGAGTTAGGTGTGTAATTTATTAAAAAACTTTTATATGTGGAAACTCATTTCTGATGGAGTAGATGAGTCACGACCGACTCTACTGTAAGCACTGTGAGGTATCTGATGTTCAGAAATCCTAATTCCTTCTAGGTTTTTTGGGATTCTATTTTACTCAGGTGGTTTTGATGGTGTATGATCTGGTGACTCGGAAACAGAATGTCTAGAAGACACCAAAGATGGCTCAGACCACTCTATAGGGAAAAACATAATTATGCCTAAAAGACATGCTTCAAGGAAGTCTTGGTAAGGAGATATGGCTAACACGGTCATTGAAAACTCGTATTTCAACATCTCCTTCAGATGTTTGGGTAATTTGGTCTATGTCACTACTGATAACTGGTTGGGGTATAACAACATTTTGAATGATTGAAGTAGAGGGGAAACTGACTTCTTCCCACCTAATCAACCTGGGAACAACACCATTAGTAGTTAAACGATTACTTTCTATAACTACTGTTTTACCTGAGTCACTATGTAAGATAGCGTTAGGACACATAGTGTTCATAACCTTGCTATGAATACGATAGATAACTGCAACAGTTTCAGATCCAGGTAAAAAATTATAACCTCGAGTCTGAATATGCAAAGATACTGTTTCAAACAAGTTCCTGTTAGTTAAAGACAAGTTAAGATTTGGATATACATTAAAATAAACTGGTCTATGACATAAGATGGTTTGGACAATTACCATTAGAGAGGATTTCCAATCATTGCATCTAGCATCCCTTAAATCTGCTTGAATACTAGCACTTAAACTAGGTAAAATTAAAGGTTTAAAAGCAACTTGTATTAAACCTATATACCGATAGCTGTATTTATTCAAATACCTTTGGATGTCCATCATGCATAATAGCTTAAGGGTTTGCCCGCTGTTGTCAAGATACATAGATTGCGCTAAAGTATTAATAGCACGTTTACTACAGAAGTCAAAGATTCTAATTTTGTGAATCTTTTTGGACTCTATCAAAGGTATTGTCCACTGATTAAGCTGTTGAGACTAGAAATGCTCCACAATCTCGTCATTTTTTTTACAGATGAAGATGGTTTACGCGATGGTATTTGTCACGCCCTAATTTTTATCAAACATAAATAAAGAGAACTGGAACCTTAAGTACATTAAAAGAGAAGGTTT
>JABCMJ010029638.1:0-10602 GCA_014822125.1 Arbutus unedo | reverse complement strand
TACTTCGATGAAAATTTGTTTTGCTGGAGAAGTTCACAACATGTATAATCATAAAGTCCATACCAGAAGTGCCAAACCTATTGTCAGCGAAGCTGCAATCAGTCTTTCCACTAATCCATTCAATTCTACGAGGATGCATCTGGTCTTTTATATATTGGAGACATAGCAAACAGTTGAGCTTAAAAAACTCTCAACAGACTTAACCACTGCAACTAACTGGTGCTAACCTCATTGACTAACGACTCCCGACTGACTCGCTAATCAGCTACAATTTAGTCATTTTCATAGCCACTGAGACAATTTTCAGATTCAAAGGAAATCCCTGAAGTAAAATAGCTACTCAAATGCTTCCAGCATAAACTAGGTACCCTGATTTGTAACGTGATGTTGATTGTGCCCAGATTGATTGATCAACCTGACCCATCAGGGATTTTTGAAACATAAGAAGAGCCTTGTGTGCTGGTGGTCCCGCCAAATTCAACATCCCAATCCCACTTCTTTTTTTAACTCCCTCTCATGAACCGCAACATCTTTCTCTCAATCATAGGAAGCTGCACCACAATCATGGTCATCATAAGGAACTTGAAAAGAATCTAATAGGGTGATTTTGCTTTGCCTTTGCCTTTGCCTTTGCCTTTGCTCAATCACAACCAGATCAGCATAGCAGGCGCTTCCTTTCAATATTCTTTCACATTAGTGGGAATCTAGGATTAGATATGCTGGAACAATATCCCGCGCATTAAGGGAGCATTTCATCTACCAAACCAACCCCAAGCTACATAATCGGTATGATTTCCAAGTTTAAATTCAGCCATATGTTTGTTGCTTTTAAGATTGATAATACAACGATGTCAACAATATAATACTCGAAACATTTCGAAGTTGCAAAATTACTCAAAGAACAACTCAGCCACGAAGCCAAATTAATCCAACAACATAACATACAAAACAAAACGTTCTAACAAATCAATCCATACATATACATATACATCTATATGTGTGTGTGTGTGTGTGTGTGTGTGTGTATAACGGCCCAGTTTGGCCTGTTGGCTTTGTGGATTGTTCAGGGGGGGAAAAGCTCATACATTTGGGCTAAATTATTGGGAGGGCAAGTTTTTCCCAAAGCCCCTGACGTGGACGAACACCCCATTTTACCAATTGAAATGTAAGCAACGTATTATAGAATTGCCCCTAAGGAGATAAGGTAACAAACGCACAAGTGTACCGCATACCTTCCATTCTCCAACTTTCCCTGCCTCCCCTATCTGGTCACTCAAGGGTTTCACCCTAACCCTAACCCCACCCCCACAACATCAATTCACTTACCCACACCGTCGGCTATCCCTCCAGTGCCAAAACACACATTGGCAAGAGTACTTGGTTCGTGTACCCATAAGGCCCCCGGTGCACATTCGCAACCGTGTAATCTAACTGGTTGACCACATTGCATCAGGTGACCCACAACGTCCCGTGATTTGACCCATAGCAGATCTGCCCGAACCTTTTCGAAGACAACCATCGTAAGCCTTCTACTCTCCATAACTGCCCTCTCTCGGTACTGTGAACCAAATTCGTAAAATAATCGCATCTGTAAGTTCTTCCTCTTTTGAGTCAAAAGCTGGGTAGGGGTTTCGTTGTTGTAATTTTGTTTCTATGCGCACATCATTGGAATGGTTATGGACTATCCGTGCACCTAACGCCATATCTAACACTTGATCGATACTTTACCGATGCATGCTTGACACAAATTTTCTCATGTATGCTTGGGGAGGAGTTATAACCACGTAATTTTTAGATTCGCCCGCGCCTACTGAAGTACCCCAAAAAATGGAGGCTAAAGTTCATGATTATCGTAACCCTAACTTGGTAGTCTTCAGCCTACCCTCCTGTTTTGTAGGGTTTTGTTTGCAGGGTTTTGTTTGCGTCCCGAATTACAAAATATGGAAATGAAACCAGGCATGTAAGGCAGCAATATTCAACATTGTACCAAAACTCCACCATTGTTTTGTATTTACTCCATGCGTAGTACGGTAATGAACATTCACGACAGCTTGCATGGCTTTCTGCATGTCAAATGATGGTTCTGATTGGCCACTGCGGGTTTGCCAATACAGATCTAGCTCTAGCATAAGTCAGGATCTCGGGCACATCCCAAAATCCAGAACGACCTTACCACGTACGCCCAAGGGAGAGAGTAGTTGTGCACCACCATGCTTACATAACATCGAACATCTAGTAGTGTCTTGTGGTACTAATGTAGAACCAGGGTATAAACCCTAGGAATCCACACCTATGGATGAATTAGAATCCACCCTAATTCAAAGAAATAAGAGAACTTTTATTCATTCGATCCATTAAACGTCATGTGGAAGGTCTTCAAATAGGCCCCAAGAGATAACAATTAAAAAAAGATAAAGACAACATATAAGATAAGACTATCTACCAAAATGAGTAAATCATACATACTAAATAAGGATAAATCATAATAATAAATATCACATCGGCCCATTATCCTCTAGCCCAGACGGGCCATCCTCCAACGACAAAGCTCAGACGCGTGAGAATAAGAATCTATGGATGGCAACGGGGCGGATTGGGGCGGTTATTAGAATAACCGTACCCTATCTCGAATATTATATCCTACCTGAAACCGCCCCGATAACCAAACGGGAGAGAAAAAATACTCCATAACCACCCGAACTGAACTGAACCGAACCGTAGACAAAATCGCAAAAAACTGATAAACAGCAAAATATGTACAAAAAATAGTATCGTATTTGATGAACAATCACCGATTGCACTTGAAGAGTAGATAATCAAGTCTTCTAACTTCCAAGTCTCAATTTCTCAAACCCCATTGCGCTGCTTATATTTAAGTTTAGGGTTAAAGATTGTAATTATAATTATATATGTATGTATAAAACGACGACATTTTAATTTCGGCTGGGTTTGGGAAAAGGTTGGGTTCAGGGACCGGTTCGGTTATGGGTCTAAACCATAACCTAACCAAATCCAAACGGGTCCGTTCTTACTATACCCATACCTACAGGGGAAAAAACAGTCACGATTCAGGGAAAAGTAAGCGGTTTAGTTCAGGTAACCATCAGTTCGGTCCAAATTGTCATCCCTATGAGAATATGGTGTTTGCACCAACTCTAACGAAGTGAACGACACTTGGCGCCATCAAGTGTGGGTAGTGATGCTCCTGTTGCACTCACATAAATCTAGTGCCAACTACTATAACTCATCGGCAGTAATCCAAGTAGAATATGATGCATGCCAATTGAACCAACGCACTAGAAAACGCTGGACTCCACCATCCCTTGTAAATACAATCTGATCATCTAAAATAGTATCAATAGTATCGTGTTGTGCCGGGGGAACAAGTAAAGGAATAGGGGGCAAAAATATGAAGGGAGTATGGGGAATAGGGTAATCAACAAACAGGTCGGAAGGAATGTAAACGAGAGCGTGTAAGGTCCAAGACATAGTTGGGTGTAAGGTCCAAGACATGCATTTGTGCCAACACGTTTAAGAACTTTGAAACGGCCTGCACTACGAGATTGAAATTTACGAGCATTGTTGGATGGTAGTCGCTTAGGACGAACTCAAATCATAATATAATCACCAACCTGAAATTCCTTGTGTCGTCGCCGTAAATCAACATGCAACTTATAGTTGTCATTACTCACCTGGATGCGCTGGCTAATGGTGGTATGCAAGTCATGGATGTGGCGAGCAAATGCTTCAGAGATGCGTCCTTGATGACTCATGGGAAGGAGGTCAATAGCTTTGCCAGGTTTATAGCCATGCATGACCTCAAAAGCACGCAAATCAATGTACCGATTGACGGAGCTATTGTAAGCAAATTCGACAGGCGACAAAATAACATCCAGTTTCGAGCATTAGCACTCTCCAGACAACGTAATAGGTTACCAAAGCAGCGGTTAACAACTTCAGTTTGACCATTCATTTACCGGACATTTCCCACTTTGAGTACTTCATGGGTTCGTGCTTTTCCACTAATGTGATGTACTGTACTACGTTATACACGTGTGATCGGAGACCAAACATTTCAAATGTATGGTTCGTAGGTAACTGACAATCGGTAGTATAATAAGTTCAAATTGGACCAACTTCTTTTCTCATTGCAAATGCAATCTTAATAAAATAGTCCAATAATCCTATAATAAACTCAGACCAACCGCGCCATAGATAGATAAATGTAGATATAGCGATAGAGAGAAAGAAGGGTACCTCAAGTTTCGAGGAGGACGAGTTCCATCAGAGTTAGCGAGGCTCCACTTCAGCAATCCGTCCCAATCGGGTCCTTCTTTCGCCATTAGATACGAGAAAGGTAACAACAACAACAACAACAACAAAAAGCCCTAATAGAAGTGCTGCTTTTATATTCTGCAGATAATAAGGAGGAAGAAGAAACTCGAACTGCAATGGCAGCTGGTATTTATACGGGAAGTTGTACGCATAAACACAAAATCAACCGACCCTTTGGGATCAGCTTGGAGATTCTAGAACCGACGTGAAGGATCGAGACGAGTGGAGTCCAGTGAAAATATCGTTGGTCTGGACTCTTGTCACAGGACGATTTTGTGGGCCACAGAGTTGGGCTGTTTTAGGTCCGACGGACCATAGGTTTGGCGCCATCAAGTGTGGGTAGTGATGCTCCTGTTGCACTCACATAAATCTAGTGCCAACTACTATAACTCATCGGCAGTAATCCAAGTAGAATCTGATGCATGCCAATTGAACCAACGCACTAGAAAACGCTGGACTCCACCATCCCTTGTAAATACAATCTGATCATCTAAAATAGTATCAATAGTATCGTGTTGTGCCGGGGGAACAGGTAAAGGAATAGGGGGCAAGAATATGAAGGGAGTATGGGGAATAGGGTAATCAACAAACAGGTCGGAAGGAATGTAAACGAGAGCGTGATATGCAACCACGTCCTTGATATTAAAAGTGGAGCTAATGCCATAGTTGGGTGTAAGGTCCAAGACATGCATTTGTGCCAACACGTTTAAGAACTTTGAAACGGCCTGCACTACGAGATTGCCATTTACGAGCATTGTTGGATGGGAGTCGCTTAGGACGAACTCAAATCATAATATAATCACCAACCTGAAATTCCTTGTGTCGTCGCCGTAAATCAACATGCAACTTATAGTTGTCATTACTCACCTGGATGCGCTGGCTAATGGTGGTATGCAAGTCATGGATGTGGCGAGCAAATGCTTCAGAGATGCGTCCTTGATGACTCATGGGAAGGAGGTCAATAGCTTTGCCAGGTTTATAGCCATACATGACCTCAAAAGCACGCAGATCAATGCACCGATTGACGGAGCTATTGTAAGCAAATTCGACAGGCGACAAAATAACATCCAGTTTCGAGCATTAGCGCTCTCCACACAACGTAACAGGTTACCAAAGCAGCGGTTAACAACTTCAGTTTGACCATTCATTTACGGGACGTTTCCCACTTTGAGTACTTCATGGGTTCGTGCTTTTCCACTAATGTGATGTACTGTACTACGTTATACACGTGTGATCGGAGACCAAACATTTCAAATGTATGGTTCGTAGGGAACTGACAATCGGCAGTATAACAAGTTCAAATTGGACCAACTTCTTTTCTCATTGCAAATGCAATCTTAATAAAATAGTCCAATAATCCTATAATAAACTCAGACCAACCGCGCCATAGATAGATAGATGTAGATATAGCGATAGAGAGAAAGAAGGGTACCTCAAGTTTCGAGGAGGACGAGTTCCATCAGAGTTAGCGAGGCTCCACTTCAGCAATCCGTCCCAATCGGGTCCTTCTTTCGCCATTAGATACGAGAAAGGTAACAACAACAACAACAACAACAACAACAAAAAGCCCTAATAGAAGTGCTGCTTTTATATTCTGCAGATAATAAGGAGGAAGAAGAAACTCGAACTGCAATGGCAGCTGGTATTTATAAGGAAAGTTGTACGCATAAACACAAAATCAACCGACCCTTTGGGATCCGCTTGGAGATTCTAGAACCGACGTGAAGGATCGAGACGAGCGGAGTCCAGTGAAAATATCGTTGGTCTGGACTCTTGTCGCAGGACGATTTTGTGGGCCACAGAGTTGGGCTGTTTTAGGTCCGACGGACCATAGGTTCGGCCTGTTGAAGCCCAATCCAATCAAGTCTTGTTTGGGCCGACTAGGGCTTAGTGCCGACATGGCCATCTGCATGGAAGAGAATCGACACAGTCACATCTGGCTTGAAGAAAAATATAATGATAATAATCACTTTTTGGGTCACAATAAACGTGATTTGGTTGGATATACCAAATCAACCAAATCACATTTTTATGAAGGCTATAACTACACATTTTTATTATTACTGTCTCTATCTAAAAAAAAAAAAAAATCGAATTTGGTTAGTTTGTCTTGAAAAAAAAAAACTTATAAAGTAAAAATTAAACAGAAAAAAAAATTTTAATTTTAATAAAGACAAAAGTTATTCTAAACACATAGATTTGTTGGATTATTTTTGTTTTCCCTAGAAGTAGTTGAATCATTTTTATTTTCTTTAAATTTTTAAAAAAAATTAAATTTAAAATTGTATTGTTTTATTCGTCTGAAATGTCTCATTTGAGATGAACTAATAATTTACAAAAATTCAACACAAAAAATTGACAAATTCAAATTCTGAAACTATGTTTGATTAAAAATTAGAAAAATTGGTATCGGTTGAGATTCTAAAAATACTCAGTACACTTTGAGACGGGTGGTTCAGACTGGTATATCCTGAACTGTTTGGTATTTACAGTGATACGGTACACACTAAAAGTGAGACTATCTATTGTAACTTCCCAATTTTTTGAAAATGTTAATAAAAGAGTAAAGTAACTAAATGTCCAACATTTCCCTAGAATGAAGTAGAATGAGTCTACTTACACTATGGCTCCGTTTAATTGTTAGGAAAGTTGTATGAGAAAGTTATTCTCGAAAAAAATGAAATAAAAGAAAAGAAAATTTATTTTCTTATATGTGTTCATTTGACGAAGGAATTTGATGGAAAAATAAAAATTCACTTATTCATTTGTCAGGAAAAGAAAAACAACGAAAACTTTCTTTTCTAAATTCAAGAGTTAGATGTGAACAAAATTAATTTTAAGAGCGTATATTTTCAAAAAAATTCCTTTCAACTATCATGAAATGTCTTCATAAAAATCAAAATATCTTTGTGCATATTTAAAATAAAAAAAGCACATATTTTCATTCCATTAAGTTAAACAAATTAATATGTTAGTATTTTATATGTATGTTAGTCTAATATATTTAATATGAGAAGTGCTATAATGCCCGAAAAAAACTCAAAAATTTCTTCGAATTTAAAATCAAAAGTCATGATTCACTTGAATTTATGGACACAAATTCAAGGGAATCATGGCCTTTCATTTTGAATTTAGGAAAGTTTTTGGATTTTTTTTTCTGGTAACCTAGACTTTTCCATTTAATATATCATACCTAATATATCGGATTTGGCGAACCGTAGTACACTTCCCTGTAATGCGCGTGTAGTACAGACAAAACGACATAATTTTGTCTGTTTTGTCCTCAAAATTACATCATTTTATCTTATCATATAAATTATTATCAAAATACATAGGGATTAAAACGATGTAGTTTTGAAAATAAAAAGGACAAAATTATGTTATTTTGTCCCAACTACACGCGCAATATAAAAATGTACACTACAATCTCCCTGAATCTATATATATCTATTCCATTATATTTATATATAATATATCAAATATGTAATATCTCTCACATTAATTTTGTTAGTGGAATGAATATGTATAATATACTTAACATTGTATCTCTAGTATATATCTACCTGAACGTAAAGTATCATAAATATAGTATATCTTAAAACACATAAATAGTGATTGATGTACACTTAACTGTACTAATTATTTTTTATTTTTATCTAATTTTCTTTTGTATTTTTTATTTTTATCAATCTTTTGTAAAATATAAGTTTGTCTCTAAAAAAAATAAAAAATAAATAAAATTATGTCCAAAAAGTTAAAAAAATTTACTAAAAAATAAGATAAAACATACCATATTTTGGTTTTTTTTTTTTACTTTTCTATTTATTTACATAATTTTATATTTTTTTAAAATCTCTTATTGAGACAAATCAATAACCCATAAAAAATTGATGCAAAATAATTTTTTAATAAAGACGAAAAAATAATAATAAACTAATTAATTCAATAATTACCACAGTTCAAATAGAAATCTCAAGACTTTTCCGCGCCGCGCCGTATAATTCTGTGAATTTGACAGGACATAATTTGAAAGAAAATAAATTTCAATAAAAAAATTTCAAGTTTGAGACTCACTACTTTATTAGTAACTGAACATTAAAAAATTGCAAGAAAATCAATTTTTTCATCATTTCCTAAGAAATGCTCAACATTTAATCCTAAGTATCATTAGAACTTGAAAGACCACAATTTTTAAAAATGACCACACGTCATATAAATAATTCTAAGTATAGAGTTCCCGTCCAATAAAATTTCCAACCAGTATGCCAAGGGTACTATGTTCCCGAAAACTACATTCCCGACCATTAGGTCTCATCCATCATGTTTCATTGTTGTACTCCCGTTGTTATGTTTTTTTATGCATCGTGCCCACTCTAGAATAGTGCATGCCTAAATATACTTCTACAACAACTAGACTTTATGAGAAAATGGCACCATATGACTCACGAACATAACCCGACTAACGGCAAAGTTTAGATAAATCATGACATGACTAATGACGCAGCTCAATTTATGACACATCAGGTTTAGGCCATAACTTGGCTAATGATGCATCATAGCTAAATGACATCTATAGTCACTACAATAAATAAGACTTTTAATAATATTATTTAATAGCATTCTTGCAATAATATTAGATATAATAGATGAGATAATAATAGTGTTATTCTAATAATGCTATAATAGAAGGGATACAGTAGCATGCAAAATAGCTATAGAATGTAAAGATGTGTTATACTGTTCACAAAATGTTATTAAAGATATTCCATATAATAGCATGTAAATGTTATGAAATGTCAAAACCTATTATAGTGGTCACAAAATGCTACAAAAAATATACCTACAATAGCGTACAAAAATACTATGAAATGTCAAAAACTATATTATAACATTCATAAAATGCCATAAAAACGTACCTATTATAACGTTCGAAAAATGCTATAATTAACCTGATTTTTAATAGCGTGAACTATCATAATATTTGTAAAGAATGCATGTCCAACAAACCAACTGTTGGAGCAATGTTGTCACGGCATTTTTTTAAAAAGAAAAAAAAATTGGCCCAACTCAGAGGCTGAATATACTTAATATTTTGAAGAAAAATATATTAGTAACAGTTTTTAAAATATACTTCGAACTATGTGGTTTGGTGCTCTCATCGATTTTTGACATCATCACAATTAAAATAGAGCAAAAGGTTAATGGTCCTCTCTAGTACCAAAAACAAGTCGGCATAACTCAAATAAAAAGGTCTAAAAATACATATTTTATGGACAAAATCGGATATAAATATGTTCGAAATTGTTAGATGCATAATTCTAAACACATCTGTATCTAATTATGTCTATAAAATATGTGTTTGTAGCATTACTTTAATTCAAATGGCCCTCTCTATGTGGTATGATTCTTGTCATTGTGTATCAGATTTTTTTAAATATTGGGTGTATCGACTTATACTGGACATTTGGCCATTTGGGCTCATACGATTTTTTTATTATTTTGTTATAATTACTCTTAAAATGAGCGTTGCATAATGCTACTTTCAATACCAATGATTATGTTTTAAGCTTTTTAAAGATAATAAAATTTTATAATTGCTCATTTTAGTTATGTTGTAGTGCACATTTTGTCTCTTATACATTATTAAAATTTTTGTTATCTTTAATTAATTTAAAAGATCTAATGTTCTATTTTTTTATGTCTAATATAATTTTGTGTTGAATGATGTTATTTGAAATATATATATATATAGGGACTGGCTCTATAGACTAACATTTTTTTAGACCAATATTAGACTAATATCTAAACTCTTCATTTCTGATTAAATTTTAATAATCTGAAATATAAACTACTAATTGGATCAAACTCTTTTCAGTAATATTTTGAGCTGATTGCTCGCGAGTACCCTTAAAAATATGTTTTAAACACATTGAACGATTCATATTTCGGATCATTGAAATTTAATAAAAAATGAAGAGTTTATATGTTGATCTAATATTAATTTATAAAAATGTTAGTCTTTTAAGTCTTTCCTCCCTAACCCACACACACACATATAAATATATATATATATATATATATATATATTATTTTTCAGTGATAAATCTAAAATAATACGCTAAAATATATCTATACTAGTACATATCATACCAAAACAAAAACAATACAATTACTAATACGAGATTGATAATTTTGCTTAAACACCCAAAATCAAATGTATAATTTCCAAGCTTTTTATGAGAAAGTGGGGCCATCCTTATCTAGAAA
>JABCMJ010029636.1:0-11011 GCA_014822125.1 Arbutus unedo | reverse complement strand
CTAGCTGGGTTTCATTGAAAACCCTGTTTCGTCTGGTTTTTATCAAGAGCCTCTGTTTTCCTGTTTATCAACACCAAATACTGAATACACAACACAATGGATCGTTCTTCATCGGCAACTCTTCTTCCCGACACTTTTTATGGTGCTAGAGATGACATTGCCCAGCAAATTATGTTGATTTGGGGCCAGATCAAAGCTCCGTTGATCGTCCCTCTTCTAAAATTTGTAGTTTTCTTGTGTTTGATAATGTCCCTAATGCTATTCATTGAAAGGGTTTATATGGCCGTCGTGATCACCCTTGTGAAGCTTTTTGGACGAAAACCAGAGAAAAGGTACAAATGGGAGCCATTAAAGGACGATGTTGAGTTTGGTAATTCAGCTTACCCAATGGTTCTCGTTCAAATTCCAATGTACAATGAGAAAGAGGTCTCTCTCTCTCTCTCTCTCTCTCTCTCTCACACACTCTCACACACACATTGAATTCCTAAAACTGGTTTCTTTCTGTGGTTGTTGTTCTTTCATTTAATTATGTATAAATGCATACAGGTGTACCAGCTATCAATCGGAGCTGCGTGCGGTCTTTCTTGGCCATCTGATAGAATCATAATTCAAATCCTGGACGATTCAACAGACCCAATTGTCAAGGTAAAAAAGGACAGATCGAAACCCCCAATTCTCATCAAAACCCATTTCCTCTAATACTGATAAATCATAATTTTACCAGCATTTCCCACCTTAATCCCCTTTTCACCCAATCCTTTAAACACATTCTGTTTTATTCTCTTTCCCATTAGTACCCATATATGCAAAAATTCTTTCAAATCACAAGGTGATCATCAATAATTGTTGGTGATCATGTTTAAGTATCGCATTTTTTAATAATAATGGGTATATGATAGGTAATCAATGCATTGGTGAAATGAGTCCTACCTTTTAACAGATATAGTACATCACTCGTCACTGCTTCTTTGATTATTTCTCACCCAATCATGGCCTATCACCTACTTATAATCAAGTATTTTATATGTATAAGCGTATGTACATGTGTGAATATATGTTGGGTTTTGTGTAGGATATGGTGGAATTGGAGTGCCAGAGATGGGCAAGCAAAGGGATTAACATAAAGTACGAAGTGAGAGACAATCGAAACGGGTATAAGGCAGGGGCTCTGAAAGAGGGGATGAAGCGAGATTATGTGAAGCATTGCGACTACGTCGCCATTTTCGACGCGGATTTCCAACCCGAACCCGATTTCCTATGGCGGACCATCCCTTTTCTAGCCCACAACCCGGAACTCGCCCTCGTTCAGGCCCGTTGGAAGTTCGGTAAATCCTCATCACCAACCAAACACGCCCTTCATTTAGCCTTATCACCAGTTTTATTATGGAAAAGCTTTCATTATTACCAATTTTATCATCTCTAATTACGCTTAAAATTCTGTCGGTGGGCTTAATCGAGAATATACATACAGAAATATGTATGGTGCAATTAAGTTTCCCATACGGGTTCGGACTTCTGTTATCATGTTTGGGACACGTGTCAGGCATGCTATTCCCCGGTGAACTTTTGTTTCTTTGCGAAAAGTAGGTTTGTGTAAGTGCTGCTGAAGCCTGGAAGTAGTGGATGTGCACCTGGAAATAGCCTTTTTTTGTTTTTTTTTCTTGGCAATAGGCACTTTTTGCTTATGATTTAATTACCATCGTGCCCCATAGCACCTTCTTCTTCTTCTTTTCTGAAAAAGCTGACAGAGTCCCTCTAGGGACTTGGCTTGGTTAGCAAGTTCTAAATTTGTGGCGACAAGATCCCTCAAGAAAATCTTCTATTCTCAACTAGAAAGGAAGGGCTTTGCAACGGCTCATATATATCACTGTCTCAATAATTTGTCGAAGCTTAATTATGTGACTCAAAATACTTAACATCAAGTTACTAGTTGTTGTATACACGTCTCATTATATACTTAAGATCACTCATGTAGACTTTCAATATGGAACGAGATGTCATGGACTTGTTTGGAGTTAAATGCAATCATAAAAGGGTATATCTGTCCTTTACGCCCACCCACTTCCATTAACTCACACTTACAGTCGCATGTGCTATATGGCATGGTGGGCCATATTGCATATACTGAAATACGCAACAGTATATATGTACAAATAGACAAGTTTCTCTGCAGTTCATTGGCACTATCCAGTTCCAGTAACAGAGCATATACTTAGGGCATGAATGTCAAATTACAATTAAAAAAAACATAGTTGATTCCTAATCATATACTTAGGGCATGTACAAAAGATAGTACTTTGTTTTGTACATAAATCATATACCCATAAGCAAAGATTAATTAAAATCGTCGAAGAAGATCTAAGATGAGCTTGCGGGCTTGATTAAACGGTCCATATCACTTATATGAAATTTATACATATAGGCGTGTGTATAAATGCGTGTCGGTAAAGAATAAGAAATGGAGATTTGATACATATATTTTTTTTTTTGGTGCACAGTGAATGCTAACGAATGTTTGATGACAAGAATGCAAGAGATGTCATTGGACTACCATTTTACAGTGGAGCAAGAAGTGGGGTCGTCCACTTATGCCTTCTTTGGTTTCAATGGTTAGTCCCCACGCCCTAACTTTTTTTTTTTGTTTTAAAGAGAATTTTTATGCTTATCCTATTGTAGGGATGAAGAAAGGGCTGGTGAGAGTTCACTCTGAATCTAATAGATTAAAGAACTATGCCTCAATATCTATTAAAGATGGTTGTTGAAATAAATTGAAATACTAAAGATTATTGTCTAGTACGAAAAAAAGGTCAAAATAGGAAAATTCTGCGCTTTTCACAATTTGGAAATGTGCTTTTCTCACGCTATTGGACTCATATACGCACAAGTCTTAATGGGCAATTCAGATTTTAGAACCGGAAAAGGACTTGTTAACCATATTTCTTTGGAGAATGTTGATGCATGCAATTTTAATGTTGATGTGAATTAAAAGCTGTTCGGAGTGGCTTAGGCGCAATAGTAAGATTGTCTCAGGTACAAAGGCATATCAAGGGGTACGTGTTACTTTCAACTCCAGTTTCAAATAAAACATTTGTTTTACATTCTAATGTTAATTTAATTGCTACCTCCAACCCTAGTGTAAATTAAAAATTAATTTATGCTAGTGTAATTTAATTAACTATTTATCCAATTTGATTTTTATATACATAATGTAAAAATCACAATTTAAAAAATGAATGACTTGGATTATCAAAAAAAAAAAAACACAAGAAAGACCAAGCCTTTATTTTTTAACCAAAAAAAACTGGACAAAAAGCCACATTATATGACTTTGATTTAATTTTTCTCCACAATCTTATGCACAACATGCAACAACACAAAAGAGTCGCATTGAATATCGTCACCCCTCAATTGGTATTCTAGTTCCGCCACTCGGTTGCCCTAATGTGATGTTGTGGTCATGGTTTCCGGTTATGCAAATAACCTCTCTACGTGCAGGGAAAGAACTTGTACATCTAAATCTTCCCCTAGACTTTGCAATAATGACAGCCTTGCACATACACTGAATAACTCGTTTTAATAGTGTTAATGTCACGCACAATTTAAACATGTCATAGTCTTGTCTCATATTATTTTTGTTTGCGAGTAAGTAAATTGAGTCGGGACATTAACAGTTTCAGATGAGTTTGGCCTAAAGTATGACAAATGGCTTTTTTGTTTTTTTGAATTTTTATTAAGTTCACATCGAATTTTTTTGAATAAGTCATTTATTTTAATAAATGAATCTCAAAAATAAAAATATATATACCACCAAAGTTGAAAAGTTCGCTGAAAATGAAAATGACTAGTTATCTCTTAAGAATAATTATTAATTCAAATTCTCTCGTAGATGTATGATGCAGATAGAGAGGGACTGTTGTGCATTAATTATGCATTTGAACATTTATTGACTGTATTTAGTAATAATTGCCCTCCAAAGTTTATGAAAAGTTTGGAATAAATGTAGATGACATAACTCATTAAATTCAAGGTGTACTACCTGTAACATGATGATACTAATAACGACATGATAAGTGAAGCTGTTTTTTTTAGATGCATCTTAAATGCAGATTTGAATTCAGAATTTTAAGTTTAAAAAAAAAAAACATTTTTATTTTAGTTGGAAGAAACAATAATAAAATTTTCATGCAACTATAGGGACTGCGGGTGTGTGGAGAATTGCTGCGATTAATGAGGCAGGAGGGTGGAAGGACCGCACGACAGTTGAAGATATGGATTTAGCCGTCCGAGCTAGTTTGAAAGGCTGGAAATTCCTATACCTTGGTTCTTTGAAGGTGTTATATTTTCGCCAAACTTATTTTAATTGGTTTTTCCAATGCATATTTGGCTATATATTTATTGTTTCACTGCCAAATCAACCGGTTTTTAAACGTTTACCTCCCCCCCAAATTTTCTATTGAGCATAACCATAAGGGTCTGTTTGGATGACAACGGATTTCAAATCAAGGGATGTGATTTTTAGCTTTCAGCAAAAAGGTAAGAGCATTAGTTGTGACTTGTGAAAGAAGTATCATTACTAGGATTTTTCAACTTTATATGCAAATAATGTTTCAGATTATGACCTAGTTACTTTGCATGCTACATTTTCCTCTGTATAAGCCCATCTATGAAACTTATACTTGTCACATATTTGTAATTTTCGTACGCTTTTAACTGTATCGTAGGTGAAAAACGAATTGCCAAGTACATTGAAGGCCTACCGTTACCAACAGCACCGCTGGTCTTGTGGCCCTGCCAATCTTTTCAGGAAAATGGTAATGGAGATTGTAACAAACAAGGTTAGTTCTCCCAAGTTGCGATTTTTTTTTTTTTTTTTTTTTATCGGCAAAGAATGAAATTTATAAATCTTTGAAACAGAAATTACAAAGATTAAAAGGACCCACCATGATGCATCACAACAAGAAAACAAAAATCCTGTGTTGACACTCAAGCTCCTGACAATCATATGCCATTCGAGATAGAAAAACGAGAAAAGATTGGCAAGGCACCAGCCAAAAAACTAAATAATCGGGACATGCCCCTGTTGAGGCATATCAACCTATTACTAACCAAATGAAAAGGAAAAAAACAAACAGCACAAGCATGTCTGAACCAAAATGGAAAACAAGGAAACAACATCACCCACACAGCAACAAAACCCCCTAACCTACAGCAGCACCCAAAAGAACCAACATCACCCTACAGCAGCAAAACACCTTTCAGCAGAAGCAGCATCGTCCAATCTCAGAAACATCATCACCCATCGAAACACTAAGAGCCTAGATTCCTAAGGAGTACAAGGACTCTAGGCTCGAAATATAGCTACATTCCATGAACATTCCCCACCAACATTCCATTCGCTCAAAATATAGCTACATTTGCACAAACTGAGCAGTCATACCTGAGAAAGCCAAATCTGTTACCGATCCTATTTCTTTTCGTTGAAATGAAAACATATTTCACCACTCCATAACTGTTGAAGAAGTTCTTGAGCCACAACTAAGTTGCCACCTCACAAATGTTATCCGCGTACAGTGTGAACATAGATACCTTACTGCTATCTGAAGATCCATGTTGTTTTTTGTGTTTGTTTATCACCGGAATCCACCATCCATTTACCTATACTCTTTCCTGGAAACCAAATGCTAAACTTAAAAAAATGTCCCTTCAACTTCTTCTTCTTTTTTTCCTGTTAATTGCAGAGAGTAACTACGTGGAAGAAGGTGCATGTAATCTACAGTTTCTTCTTTGTTAGGAAGATTGTCGCCCATATTGTCACGTTCGTATTTTACTGCGTTGTACTACCTGCGACTGTGTTGGTACCGGAAGTTGAGGTTCCAAAATGGGCTGCAGTTTACATTCCTTCCGTCATTACCATTCTCAATGCAATTGGAACTCCAAGGTCTGGTTTTCTTGCACATTACTACTGCCTCTTACGTTTGATTGTATTGAACCTCAAGGTATATGTTTGCATAAGCATGAGCTAGCAGTACTGGATTTAGATTCAACCTTGCTTCATTAGACCATTCAACTTTACTAGTTGTACTTCAGAAGGCTGGGAGTGATTTACACACTATCACAACCATCAAAGAAGTTTAACATGCATGGAGGTTTTGTTTGTCATTGAACCTACTTTGATCCCTCAGGTCTCTCCACTTATTGGTGTTTTGGATCCTTTTTGAGAATGTAATGTCACTACACCGGACCAAGGCCACTTTCATCGGTCTTTTGGAGGCCGGGAGAGTGAACGAATGGGTAGTCACCGAGAAACTCGGGGATGCTCTCAAGACAAAAGCAGGCAGTAAAGCACCTAAAAGACCTCGTTTCAAGATTGGAGAAAGGTAACAAAGTCTCAAACACATTATTTGTACAGAAAACACTTACAGAATGATGTGGCGGTATTATTTCATTATGTTGCTTGTTTTACCTCATTCTTCTCCAAATTTCCGCAGAATTCATCTGTTGGAACTTAGCACGGGCCTATACCTCTTCTTCTGTGGATGCTACGACATTGCCTTTGGGAAAAACCACTACT
The DNA here is from genome assembly GCA_014822125.1 of Arbutus unedo. Taxonomy (NCBI): domain Eukaryota; kingdom Viridiplantae; phylum Streptophyta; class Magnoliopsida; order Ericales; family Ericaceae; genus Arbutus; species Arbutus unedo. The sequence continues at coordinate 4,440 of JABCMJ010029636.1, read as the reverse complement.
TCATCTACCTTTTCATCCAAGCAATGGCCTTCTTCATCGTCGGATTTGGTTACATTGGCACCTTTGTTCCCAACTCTTAGCACGCAGGTTTCAGTTGATCGTTGGCATCATAGCTGGTTTCTGCGTTCATTGCTCCGTGTGTCCCTCTTAATTCAGCACCAAATATCAGTGGCGTCTTTAGCAAATATCCTTCTTTTTTTTATAATTTGCTTTCACCATCTTTGTAAAAAGAACAAAGGTTGTCATTCTTTTAGTTTTGAGCAGCATGGAAATAAGGAATTTGTTTGTGTATATTCCAAATTCAAGGCAATTACAAGTGTTGATTTGGGAATGGGCGATGCAAAGAAGGAGAAGAAGCAACAAAGGATGCAAAAGCAGAACATGGATTCCCAAGAAATGGGTACATGGAATATATATATATATATATATAGGACCAAGTGATTTGTTTGATTATTGTGATAGTTCTATCTTGTCTTTTTTTCCCTTCTTTTTGGTTCTGGTTGGGTTTGTTTCAGGGGGAATAAACTAATGGAAAGAGAGAAAACAATTTGCTTCAAGTTTCATCCTTCAGTAGCAATCTAAGCGTTCTAATTGTTGGCACTAAGATATTACACCAAATGCGGCTGGCCCAATAGTTTCAAGAATATTGGTCGGGCTTCTACAACTACGGCACCCACATAGAGGCGACCACGTGCATTGAAACTTTGTTTTTGATGTCCCAAATAGCCATGTTGTAAGCGGCTGTTTCGTTGGGGTAGCCTATTTCTAAAATCAAACAAATAAAGTTTCATTAAATGATGAACTCCTTCCCTCATGAACAAGGCTCAGTGGTCCTGAGAAAGGCCTATCTCAATGATCTTCAAAACGCATATATCTTGTGTTTGTTTGCGAGTGATTGTTTTTGTAACAAAGTGATCGGGATATTTGACCAACTATACCAGACATTGAAGGGCTTGCAATTAAAATATTCCCGGCACTGACCACCTGCTCATTTGCTTTTGAGAGATGATCAGACATTACTCATTTTCAGAAAGAACTAGGCAAAAAGTAATGAATGGTAGACCACTAATATCAATGCAGTAAAACTGTTAATAAAACTTCATCGTTCAATAAAACAACTTTTTAATGTAAATGATACCAACCTTCCTTGAGATTTCTAACAAATACACACATTTTCTATGATTTGAGAAATTACTCTATCCTCTATTATTTCAAAAATTATTGTGCAGTTATTAAACATCAATCAAAACTCAAACAGAGTTTTTGGGATTTGTTTTGAGTTTTTGGGATTTGGCGGGAATGGGAAACAATAGTCTCTCTCTCTCTCTCTCTCCCTCTCTCTCTCTCTCTATTTTGCCTAGTAGTTGGAAGTGAAGGATTCGGGAAGGCTTTGGCCTTGTATTTATAGGTCAAGGAGGAGGGTGAGGGACTAACGGTCAATAAGAAAACAAGAGGAATGGGAGGTGGAGATGATAGTGGGTGAGGTTTTCCATGGCAAGGAGATAGAGAGATGAGGGAAATACAGAGGGATTGAGGGGTTTGCAGAGGAGGCATGAGGGGGACGAGCAACAGTACCAGGTGGTTGGCGGAGGACTGATTTTCGTTAAACCGTGGGAGGTTTTGGGTTAGCTGTAAGGGAAGTATACATATTATATGTGTATGTATATAACATGTGCATAATTAATGCGTTATACAAGTATCCAAAGGCGTATGTATGATATGTATTCATAATAAAAACGTATAACGTGCAAATGTCCAATTAAATTACACAAAATAAGATATGTTATCTTTTTGAATTAAAAATATATTCTCAGAAATTTATTATAAATAAATAATTTAAATCGTGTCCTTACAGAAAGTCTGTCTTACGTGTACTAACTTGATTGTCGGAGGACAATTCAGCCAATCCACCTCGGCCAATCTCACTAATAGTGTGTTTGTGTGTGGGGTAATCAACGCCCATTGGTGATCAAGAAGCCAAATTCGATTGTCATTTGGTGATTGTAAATCTAGACTTCATAGTGTAATAACACACTACTTGCGTAGGCCGGATATGCAGCATAGTAGGCCTTTGGTCCATGATCACACTCGGCCATCTATGTTGGGATCGAGCTGGGCCAAGCCCATGGATGATTTTATCGTTACTCGACCGACGGGAAGAGGTTCAACAAGAACGCATAACATGCATCGATCAGTGTCGAACGCATGACATATCATGTCCGACCAAACCTCCACTCGGTCGGCACTCGTCATCGTGCTCAAGACCTCTCGCGTCGCAACCTCCAATTGTGCCGCCAAGGGCTCTGCGCTCGGCACAGCCATGTGGAGGTTGCAGTCCACATGTTACAGGCAGTTACTTAGGAAGACGTGAGGAAGAAACAGTTACAAGACATGCGAATGTGTCCATCCGATCCTCACAGGCGTAGGGCACGTGGGAAAGCCATCAAAATTTATGGACCATGGCATGACGTCTCTGACCGATGCTCTCGGCAAACTATTGGTCTCTTAACAAGGCTACGACCTAAATCTCCAGAAGCCATAAAATAGCCAAGTCCAATGAAGACCGAGCAGTGAGACTGCTCGGACCGAGCAAAATGCCAAGTCCTAAGAGGCCATTGAAGACCAAACAACCTCATCTGCTCTGCAAAAGTCCTTCGAGACCGCGAAAGACCAAACAGCCTCATTTGCTCCGTAAAAGTCCTCTAGAACCGCGAAAGACCAAACAACCTCGTCTGCTTGGCGAAAGTGCTCCGTGAGTCTGTGACCACGTAAGACCGAATAGCCTTGTTTGTTCGGCAAAAGTCCTTCGAGACCACTTAATACCGAACAGCTTCGTCTGCTCGGCAAAAATCCTCCTGGACCATGAAAGACAGAAAAACCTCATCTGCCCGGCAAAAGTCCTTTAGGACGACAAAAGATCGAACAGTTTTGTCTGCTCGACAAAAGTCTGCCAGGATCTCAAGAGACCTAATGACTGGTCAGCTTTGTCTTCTCAGCAAACAACACAATTAATACCAATTAGAAGGCTTTTGTGGCAAAGTAATCACAATACATAAGTGCAATAAAAAGAAAGAAAATAACAGAAAATCAAGCTATAGACAAGTCCCTCTCTAAATGAGAATCATCATGGGAATAAATAAAAATTTGCCCATCACACGTAGGGAGTACAACGGAACATATCCACATCAATAATAAAACATTGATAGAGGCTATGCTCAGTTGTTGACGCTACTCAACATTCTCTTCAGCCTTTTCCACTGCCTTCTCAAAAAGATCACCATGCGCCCAAAGATGGGACTTCGGTCACTCCATTCAGTGAACATGGTATAGATCGAGAAGAGCAACTGTAGATCTAAATCAAAGTTATTTCCTCGGCCTCTCTTTATTCAAACTCGAAATTAGGAGGGTAACTGATAAGTATGAAAATAGTAATCGACTACAACTGCTCCTCGGATGTATATCCCTACTCGAATACCCACAAGATGAGAACAAGAACGACATATAAATCGTAATGACTTATCCTAAACCCCTAGTCCCCTTCGGCAGCAGAAATCTGAGTCCTAAGTCGAGTGGAACTGCGACTTGTAAGGATAATGAGATAACTAAAACCTATCGGCCACCACGTGTCAGCCCAATCTATATCCCTAAAATAAACAGACAAAGCCACAATAGGACATGACCCCCCGATCTTATATAAAGGGATCCTCCAAGTATGAGAATTCTCACTATAAAAATCCCTACAGTTCGTCATTATCAATTTTTCTAAAATGTCAACTGACTTAGACATCAGAGAGGTGCTAGCTGATACAACCCCAATGTTCTTAATATTTTTTGCAAGTATTCAATCTCAACTCGAACCATCCAGGGGATTAAATGGACGGTTGGAAACTAGGCCTCGGAAGGGCTAGAAATTGCTTCATCGGTACCTTTATTATGTCAATATTAAATTATGAATTTATCAATGCAAGTCTCCCACGGGCCATCTCATTTAATTGGGACGAGAACATGATTGCATCTCTATGCAAGAGAAATCATGAACTCCCTCGTTCATGTTTAAGAGCAGATTCCCTCCTCCTACGAAATTATGATACTACAATGTTAAGTTTTTTCAGACATGTTTACAAAAAAACATTTTTGCAACCATAAAAATGATGATACATCGTGCTAGTTGCTATGGTAGTGAATTTAGTGATGGTGGTTGGTGGTGGTAGGTTAGTGTTAGTCGTGGTATGTTAATTGCGACAATCCATGAAACTTATTTCACCTTTAGAAAGTGAAAAAATATTTTATGTCAAAATCAACCTCATTTTTCATTGACCACGGGCAACATTTTCTACTGACTTTTTGGTTTCATTGGCACCAAAAATGAGAAAATACAAATATTGTTTTTTGGAAAACTTTCTCCACCAAAACAAAGGAAGGGTAAGATTTCTCTTCGTG
>JABCMJ010029635.1:0-19056 GCA_014822125.1 Arbutus unedo | reverse complement strand
CGAATATCGATCCAAAAAGTTTCAAACCTAACCCTAACGTCCTTGTCTATAGGAAAAACAATCAGTAAGGTTCACCCTTGCGCGACAGCGAGACGCGCCGCCTCCGGTTCAGACAGAACACAACCCCCACCGTATTATTTCAGATGAAAGCTTCGGACCAACTACCCAAAAGCATAACGATGTGAGAAGATATATAGCGTATCTATCGAATAAAACCGAAAACTGAGAAGAGGGTATTTAAAATTAAGAACAAATAACAGCTACCGTTTGACAATAAGGTGAATCGTACTTACCGTGAGGTTTCCGACGAGATCTCCTAAAGTTTCTCCGACTCTGGAGTCGTCGATCGACAGCAGCTGGTATGAGGGGGTCAGGAGAGAGAGAGAAGGGAGACAATGAGCCAAATGAGAGAGAGATGGTGGCAATTTGGATACAAACCCAATTTTATCCCCAAATTCACCCACTATTACCATAAAACAAAGCCAACCCAAATAAGGTGCACGAAGATAGTCAGAATTAGGGTGAAATAAAAAAACACCGGACCCGACCGAACTGAACTTGGTTTAAGAAACCTAAGTCCCATTTCGATTTCGATTTAAACCCTTTAAAAAACCGAGTTCCGGTCTAATTTTCAATTTCTAAGTATTTAAAATTTGATCTGGATCAAAATTGGTCCGTTTATATTTTTTTTGGAAGGCCACTCTAAAATTGTGGTTGAATTTAAGTTAATTGGTTTGGTTTATGTTGATGGGTTTGACCCAATTGTTGATGAATTTTATAGTGGCCCAAATTATATTTTAATTGAGTTTATTTTATAAATTTTTATAATTTCTCATAATTTCTTTTGGACTTAACCCGAAATGTAGCAAAAAAAAAACACAAATAGCTCTGGTCCAGCGTCAATTTTTTCAAATTGAAAAGTGGATTTGATCCCATAAATTCTACCAAATAAGACCGAACCAAAACCCATTCATGTTGGGTCTTAATTGGGTAATCATAATCCAATGGATCCGTGCGATGCTTATTATCAAGTCAATATTTATATTAAATTGTCAATCAACATGTGATGTTCAGTTTTTATGAGTTGTAATGAGTAGCAACTTTGGCACTATGTGTCTAGGGAATAAATTTTCGTTCTCTAACGAAATACATGTTGTTGGCACATGATGCACAATTTTTATATGCTTTGTCAAGAATAGAAATCTTGACTCCGAAAAACATAAATTTTGTTCTTTAGCAAAATACAAGTTTTTGACATCCAATGATCGTTCTATACGTTATTATGATGAGAAGGAGTCTTGGCACCATTTGCCTAGACAATACAAGTTTTGCTCTCTATTCAAGTATATATTGTCATCACAAGATACCCAATCTCTATAACTTGTGACAAGTAGGAGTATCAGGACCATGTGTTTGTTAACCACAAGCTTCATTTTCTAACAAAGTATAAGTTCTCCACACAAAATGTCCAATCTTTAAGCCCTATGATGAGCAAGAGTCTCGGCACCATGGGCCCGAGAAACACAAGCTTCGTTTTCTAGCGAAGTACAGGTTATCGGCACACGATACCTAATTTTTGTGCCCTGTGACGACCAAGAAACACTATGTGCCCATGAAACACAAGCTTTGTGCCCAAGGAACACAAGCTTTGTTCTATAGCAAAATGCAAACTCTTAGCACGCAATCCTCAATCTCACACCCTGTGAAGAGTAGGAGTCTCGACACTTTGTACCCATGAAACACAAACATTGTTCTTCAATAAAGTACAAACTCTTGACACACAATGCCCAGTCTTTGTGACGAACAGGCATCACGTGCCTAGCAAACACAAACTTCGCTCTCTAGCAAAGTATATGCTATCGACATGTTTCACTCTCTATGCTTGTGACGAGCAAGAGGCTCGGCACCACGTGTCAAAGTAACACAAGCTTCTTTTAATGTCCAATCTCTATGGTCTGTGACGAGCAAAAGTCTTGGCACCGTGTATCAAACGAACACAAGATTGTTTCTATAATGAAATACATGTTGACACATGATGCCCAATATATGAATGTGAGAGAGAGAGAGAGAGAGAGAGAGAGAGAGAGAGAGAGAGTGTTTTGGAGTGGATGGGCCAAATGAGATAGATAGGGTGGCCATTTGGATTCAAACCCAATAATCCCCAAATTCACCCACTGTCAGTATAAACAAGGCAGCCCAAATAAGATGGATCAAGATAGTCAGAAACCAATCATTTCGGCTCTTAACTGGGTCATCATTATCCAATGGATGTAATGATGCTTACTATCAAGTCAATAACACTTCAATATCTAATGCTCTTCACAGTATCCTAACCACCTTCAACCAGCTGCTGCCGATCGACGACTCCATAGTCGGAGAAACTTTAGTAGATCTCACCGGAAACCTCACGGTGAGTACGATTCACCTTATTGTCCAACTGTAGCTGTTATTTGTTGTTAATTTCAGAAAGACAAAAACCCACTTCCCAGTTTTCATTAAAGATTGACTCTTTCCCTTGCGGTAACATATGATTTCGATGATTTATTGTTCTGCCTTTTCTTGCGTACATTCCTGTAGTCATTTGGCTTATACAATCACGTTCACAGTTCAAGGTCAAAACGGTGAATTGAGGTAGAGTAGGCTGATGAGTCCTCTAGTCATCTGGCCGGCTACTGAAAGAAAAAGCTTGCATCCAAATTTGATCTACTTCCACATTTTTCTATCTTCTATTCCCAGAAGTTTTTTTCCAAGTTTGATATCCTAACAGTTGGTACAAGGGATGTCGCTGTAGATGAGTATGCACATATATCCTCTTTTAGCAGGATATACTACTAATTGTACCACTATCCAGCTTTATTCGACTGCTGCTGACATTTTAGGTTCTGGGTCCTAATCAAATTAATAAGAAGTAGCCCACTCTGAAAGCAAAAGCTCTTGTTTTTCCAATTGATGAGGGGGGCTCTTTAGGTTTGATTTCCTTCATCTTTGATTTTTGGTGGTTTCATGTTCTTCAACTATTTGGGTTTTCTAATACTTTTGGTATGTTAGATTTTCACTTTACTACCCTCTGAATTCTCTGCTATAACTTGTGTTCTCTTCGTGTAGATGTCTTTTTACCTCTCCAAAATCTTATTGTACTTTCTCGAATGCTATAATTTTTTATTGCAGGAAGAATTTCAATTGGCATTATTTACGACAAACAAGAAGGAGAGCTTGTTTGCTGTTCGGGTATTCAATGTGATAGTATTATACTTGCTGCTCTTGATAAAGTTCACCCTTCCTGGACGTACTCTTGAATGGAAGTAAAAGGAGAGGAGGCGATGGAGTTCGTATTGGAAGAGTGGAGTGGCTCTTCATCGACGAAGCTCATTAGAACCGCCACTATCACTGCATCTTCTCCTTCTTCGATCGAGATTCAAAGGTCTGGAAGCCGATTCAACCAAATTGGGAGACGGATTCTTCAAGCATTCGTACCCGAGGCAATCCCTCTCCTCCTCTATCTTCTCTATCACATCCATTTGCTATAGCTATATATATCCATCTGTACATATATACGGAGATATAGTCATATAAACCTTCACAAACGCACTTACCAATACATTGTTTAGATTCTTTTGTGCTTGTTCATTCTCAGTCACTTAATTTGAAGATTGAAGCTGTCATTAGCTGACTTGGGGAGTATAATCAATCAGTATGATGGAATTTGCAAAATTACTTAGCACAGCTACGGGGAGAAAATAAAGACTTTGCTCCCATCTTACTTCATTTAATTTCTGTAAGATTTTTTAACAGAGTATAATGTGGAATTTGCCGAATTGTGTATTTGAGTTCAACCTATTGGCTGGTGTTGAGAACTATGGATTTGTAATCGTCCGCATTACTTTGTGTTTCTTGGTGTTAAAAGAAATAGAGGAAACAAAATTTTGTCAGATGAGAAGTTATGGATTTTGAGATGTTTCATTTCTACTGTCAAGCATGTCCAATTATCCTATTTATTGATGATTCAGTTCTAAAATTGTACATTTCACATATTGCTGACAACCAAATAGACCCAGATGATAACGAAGATGTAGAATCAGGATTTACCAAAGAAAATGATGTAATTCAGGGATAAATGATGACATGAACTGTTGCCAGAAAATTTTTAGGTTGAAAAGGCAAGAATAAAGAGAGTAACCATAAGAAACAATGTATTCCGGTTGTGAAAATTTCCAACTATAAAAGTGAAACACCAGTGGAAGTCAACATCTACAAAAAAGAAATAGAGCTTCAAATAAGGTGGTGGAACGCCGCAAAACAGACCTCTAGTTTCCGTTCTGAATTTTTGTCATGCTGTTGTGTATGACACGTTTGTTTCCATTCGTATGTAACTTCAGGGGTTTCCAAGCAGTGTGACTCCAGATTATGCTCCTTTCCAAATATGGGACTCATTGCAGGTTAAGAGTCAACGCTCCATGTCTTTATTTATCTACGCACAGACTGGAAACTTAAATCTGCAACAATGGTTTGTGTCTGCAATTTTTGGCAGGGCCTTTCCACTTATATTCGGACCATGCTTTCTACCCAGGTAAGGTATTGGTTTCAGATTGGTGTTTTTAAAACCCTTTAAAGACACTATTAAATTCTAGTTTATCTGACTCTTCAGAATATGATCATTTTTAGGCTCTCTTGAGTGCCATTGGAGTCGGTGAAAAATCAGCCACAGTCATTGGGGCCACATTTCAGGTAACACCTCCCTTCAGCTTTATGCATGACCATCTATGTTGATTTTGTTTTGCATAGTCATGTTGACAAGTGTTTCTCATGTTGAAATTGTTGCAGTGGTTTTTGAGGGATTTAACTGGTATGCTCGGAGGGATCTTGTTCACATTCTACCAAGTATGTTGTTCTGGATGTGCATTTACGTAATTGTCTTGAATTAACAATGGGCAAGCATGCAATGCACCTCACTCCATCCATGTTTCTTCATCTCTAGAGTGAGATTTGCATGGTGGGCTTGATCCCGTCCTGGCTCAAGCTCTTTAACTTTTCACCCTTTTTTGTTTGGTTCGTGGCAAGATATCAATAAAGCATAATAAATGTGTGGGGATGAATGTGACAAAACTGCATTTTGTGTTTTGAAGCCAACAAAGGGGTGAAACACCAGAAGACGAGACTGAGCCCTGGTTTTATATGAAATACAGGCTTTCTTGCACCAATTGTAATTAGGTTGCTTGTATGTAAGCTGAAAATATGTGCCAATTAACTTTTTCATCTGAAGAATCAGATAATTACTTTCATAGTATTACCTGCTTTAATCAATCAGGTCACGAGAACTCAATAGCCCTTTGATTGTTTTTCTTTCAGGGTTCAAACCTGGACAGCGATGCCAAAATGTGGCGTTTAATTGCAGATCTCATGAATGATCTTGGTATTATTCAACTCACTTTTTTGTGTATTAATTCCTCAAGAAGCTTGTTTAAGAACACCCCCCTCCCCCTCCCCCTTCCCATTGTTCTCCTTTTTCTCGCTGCACCTCTCTTTGTGGCTGGGTAAGTCAAGTTGTGGTTGAGGAAAGAAAGAAATCACCTAGGTTCTTGATCATCTCAGCAAATTGGCGATGGTAATTTCCCCCCCTAATTTTCTCATCAACCAAGTCAACTTTTATATAAAAAACGAGTTAGGAGCTTCTATTATTTACTTTGTTTAAGATCGTTATTAGTTTACATTGTGACTTCCTTGCTAGTGACTAATTTGGAATATTGCAGCCCTTAACTACAGGAGTGGGGCTCACTTTTGAGAAGAAATTGACTGGGTCACATATATCTTAATGACTGAACATTTAATGCTATGTCTTGGGGGGCTATTTGCCAAGCATTTGGTGATATGTTCACATATATCTTTTATTCAGTTCTTATGTTGTACTAGTTTCACAGTATCTTGTTTTAATAGCTAATGTCTTGATGTATGTCCAATTATGCCTGCCCTGGGATGATAAGAAAGTGTATCATTTTGGTTGCAGGGATGTTGATGGACCTTGTTTCTCCTTTGTTTCCTTCGGCATTTGTGTTCATAGTTTGCTTGGGGAGCTTATCAAGATCATTTAGTAAGTTCTTTGTCCCGTTACGTTCAACACATTCTTAAGCTTCGATGCAATATCTATGCATGTACAGTCGGCTATGAATGAACGGGATCACATACTACCATTAAGATGGAAATGCTGCTCAACTCTTATTACTCTTTTCATTTTATTTCCTTGCAGCTGGTGTTGCTAGTGGAGCAACTAGAGCTGCTCTGACCCAGCATTTTGCTCTTCAGAATAATGCAGCAGATATATCCGCTAAGGTACTGAACAATTTTCCAAAAGCACAGTTTTAGTTGCTGCTGCACAATACACAGAGCTCATGTTGGCTGTGATCTCATTGCCTTATTTTGATAGGAAGGAAGCCAAGAGACCGTCGCCACAATGATTGGGATGGCTTTGGGAATGCTGCTTGCACACATTACTAGGGGATACCCCTCAGTGATATGGCTTTCTTTTTTGTCTCTAACCATATTCCATATGTATGGTTAGTTCCGCTTCTAAGTATTTCTAAGTGTACATTGTGTCTTCAATGGAATGATGCACCATTTACATTCTTCAGAGCAGGTGCCCTCATTGGCTAAATAAAACGAACTGTCTCCTGTCCTATAAGAGATTTGGTTGTTTTGGCTATTTGCAGCAAACTACAAGGCTGTTCGGTGCCTCTCATTAACTACATTGAATTGTGAAAGAAGCTCAACACTTCTACTACATTATATGAAGACTGGCCAAGGTGTGGCATGTGACTCTTGTTTTTTCTTTTGTTTGTCTTTTGATATTTTAGATAAAGCCGTGACAGTTGGTCTTTTGGCATTATTCTTTCTGGTCGTGTGTATTTTCTAGATTATTTCTCTAACCTCGTATTTAGTATTGTCACCAACTACCATGTGAAGTGAAGGGTGTTGATATTTGATAACACAACCAGGAAGAGCACATATTGGGCATTATGCAGACCCGCCAACATCAACTTTTGTTGCTCCAAAAGTTAATAGAGTTGAATTATCTACTGGTTTTGTTCAAAAATTTAAACTAATTTTACAAACAGAAATTGGTCTAGATATGAAACGTGTTTTTTTTAAAGGTACAGGGTTTTGATTAGGCGTCATTAAAATATAGAATTTATCTGTTTGTGACTTTGTGTGTATCGTACGCCATATGATACTGAAAGCATCTGGTTTACTTGGCTGCCAGTTCTCTCTCCAGATCAGGTCTCTGTCATGGAGCATGTTTTACCATCGTGGACCACTTCATGGGGCTCAAAGAATACCAAATTTTTGCACACACGGGTACGCATAGGTGTGAGGATTTCCTCACTTAACCACCAGGAAATGTGAGTTCTCAAGTTTATTTATTTTTCTTGAGGAAGTCAAACCTAGGGGCATCTGTCCGATGTGCAAATAGTTTCCTCCCGTTTGAAGTCTTATCTTTTGATTCTATGATTGCACTTTTGTGACAAATTGTGTGAGTCACGTTGGAGTAGTTGGGTTGCTGTTTCATTTGTTTTTCGACACATGATAAAACATCTTCAATTCAAAGTCCTCGGTGCAATTCCTAGGTCGATAGGTTTTGTAGTACAACCACAACACATGCATATTTGTATGTAAAGTTGCATAAGGAAAAAATTCTGACTGGCATTTCTATCCGGCAAACAGGGTGAGCCTCGTGCAATCAGCTGGATCTCATTTCAAGAAAGGTCAAGATGTGCTTCATACTTTTCTATTTATAAATATTCAACCCAATTTGTTTGGCTGACTTTAGTTATTCGTTTGTGGTCCTTCTAGCAAAGTATTTGCTGTTTGAGCAAAAGGGAACCGTCAGTATTGTTATGCAGAAGGATTCGATAGCTGCGGATGTCTTGCAGGCATTCATGCATGCTCTTATCATGGCAAATGTCGTTGACACGAACAAGTCTGCACATTCGGTGAGCCAATCATGGATGGACGAGCACTATCAAAACTTTGTTGTGAAGGTACTATAATCTAGTTGGCCGTTTGACTTCAAATACTTTAATCGCTTACAGAGTTTGTGATGCGTGGTTCAAATGGACCTAGAATAAACTTTGCCGGCAACAATGTGAATAAGGAGAGAAAGAGTTTGTAATCTAGGTAGACCGTATGTTGCCATTTTGGAAAACCGTTTTTCACAGTAATTTCCCGAACTGTATTTTGAAAACAAAAACAGCCACCACATTTTCATACCGTGTTCTTTAGGGAATTTTTGTTTACCAAAAAAGTACGAATGTAAGTTTTGAAAAAATCACCAAACAAGTGTGTTTTTCAGGAAATGAGAATAGGAAACTATAGAAAAAAATGGTTTTCCAACTGAATAGTAAATAAATCAGAATGGAAACAAACAGGACCATCTTACATGTTGTGGCTTGCTTTCTGCATCTTTGCAATACCTTAAGCATATCTACTCATTTTGCAGTTGCAGACATCTGGATGGAAAACGGAACGCCTCTTGTCACACTCAATCATTTGGAGGGCGAATTGGATCTCAGGTCCTTCAAACGACAAGATCGACTAGTGAAGTTCTAGTATCACGGGAAATTCAGCTGGTGCTGGAAATCGAGAAGAGAAAGTAACTGCCCTTCTATTTGATAAGAAAACCCGTCACTTTGAAGGTACCAAAGATACTTGAGTTGCAGATATATGGAATGACAGTCATTGATACGGGGAAAAGATGACTTTCTGCCCGTTCCTTTCTCATGACTTAGAACTATAAGAGCAAGCGTTTTGCCACTTTAATTACTGAGATAGTGCCACGAAATACGGCTGAGATATCATAATTCTGTTATTTTTTGAAAAATAATTTGGAAGTTGCAGACAGTATGTAATTGCTTGTCTCAGAGTGATATTTAGTTGGAGGAGCTCAAATCTTATGTAATCCATTCTGCTTGTATTCGCGTTTCGTTACATTTTCAGATATTGAATTGCGCGGGAATCTTGGACACAAAGGTTTTTGAGGCTAGCCGGAGGAAGACATTGAATTTACTTATTTGCATTGTTAGAAACTGCATCTGTGTTTTTGGACACGGCTTGCTTGCATGGTCTTGTCATGATCGTTTTCTTGTATTCTTGGCTTAGTTCTTGATAGAGTAGTGTCCATTCGCGGCCTTATTTTGATCTCTAAATCAATGCCATTTGAGGTTAAGGTTTTTGAAAGGCACGCGTAGACAATTTTTCTGTGCAAGACAAGTTGCATCTTAATCTAGAAGAAGAAGAAAACACGATTACATGAATATCCCAACCGAATACAAAACAAATAAGCGCGTTGTTCATAATATGTACGAGCATATAGAAATTCATATTTTTTTAAGGCGGATCCTCTTTAGACCTGTTTTTTTCCTTTTGTGTGCTCTTCCTAAGTTTATTTTAACAATTCGAATCACTCGCTTTTTATAGCTAAATTGAGATATATAATTGAGGTCACACATATTAGCAATCACACATTAAAATTCTCTGAGTCACCTAACCAACCTACTCACATCATCATCTATCAGTGATACAAGTCTGTTTATAGATCCACCAACCATTAAGGTAGTGTTTGGCTTAATTTTTTTTAATCTAGTTTTTCATTTTTTTAATTTTATGTTAAAGTTTTATAAATTATTAATTGGTCTTGACGAGAAAAATCTAAAAAGTAAAAAATTATTTTAATAATTTTAAGAACTTCACTAAAAAAAAAAAGGGAGGAACAAGATCCTCTTCGATTCTCGTGAAAGGACAAGACGGCCTTGTCTGGCTTATTTTTGAGTCATTTTTGAAAATACTTTGACCATAACGTAATTTATTGTTTAATACTTGTCGAGAATATTTAATAGTTATGGGATTCTTATCCTATATATATTTTAATAGTTATTTTTCCTCAATTATATCAACTTTTCTGACTTGAAAAAAATCAAAGATTTAAATTCACACAGGGTAAGCTACATGAAACAGATTTTGAAGTCCACAGAAAAATTATTGCTAATTGTCCAAAATGAGAAGTCAAAATATTCTGCTAAATACGTTCTTCAGTAATATCACCATGCCTTCCGAAGTGAAGTCATGTGCGGGCTTCGGCACAAAATAAGAAACGGTCTCTCTAACGCATAAATGATTGAGAGTTCATCATCTTTGGTAAAAAGATTGTATCTAACGTCTTGGTATATTTATGTTTCCTATGTTTATATTATGTGACGTGGAGTATCTTGAGTGACGCATAAAATAGGTTATTGTCGAACACGGGTTTTTTTATGAGATAAATCAAATGAAAGATCAATAATCTAGATCTATGCCGCCGGTTATTTCATACCACAAATAAAATATATTTTGAAATGAGAACAGACTTTCGTGCACAGATTCAGAGTCATACATATTCAGAACCGTTCGATGCATGTAAAATTCCTAAAATAATGAAGGCCACATGTGTATCGGACGGTTTTGAAATTCAACATACATTAATTTTTCGTATTTAACGTTATCAACGAGTTTTAAAAAATGAACGATTCCGAGCTCGGGATTAGCTCATAAACTCCATCACAATACAATCTTTTTTGTTGAATTAGACGGCCAACCGCGTCAATTTTTAGAACCCTAACCTCCACCACATCCCCCTAAAAAATACAATATATCATATGTTAATCCAAATTTTTAAATAATAAATTATCAATTGATTAGTTAACCTAATTTGTACTTCAAATGAAAGTGACATCAACTCTATTTGTTCTAAATACTATTATTTTCACAAGTGTTATGGATACCATGGCCGTTTTGACTTAAAATTTTGGATAAATTAAGTTTATCGTATCTCTAATGGGATCTGAAATGAGTTTGGCAATTGATACCGCACTTCTCTAGTAGTAGGAAAGGAGGATAGAACAAGCGCGATAGCCGAACTGGATATTCACTAGCTTGGGCTTATAAGCTTGAACTCAATCTTGTGCCGCTAGGACTTGGGAGTCATGATGTGCATTGTACATAGTAAGGCGTGTTGTGTGTCAAAATGATGTCTTTTTAGCGTACACAATACTGCCCAAACAATTTGACAGTATTTTGTGTGTCAAGACAACATCAGTTTGGCGCACAGCATGTCTGCTGTGTAGCAGACAACAGGCTCTCCCATTCCATACTGCTATTGTGTTGATAAATTCCGTAAGCCTTCAGCCGAGAAGCCAGTTACTTCTTAATAGAAGATTAAGGTTCAATTTATAAGCCACTAGAAAAGGGAACAACTTGAGACAACTATTGATATCTTAATGTATTACTGTCGTTTTGGTCATTTTTTCTCAATTTTTAACAAGTTTGTTTTGAATTTTTTGAATTAGTCTCGATGAAAGTAATGTTGAAAGTAAAAAATTATAACCAAATTCCCCTCCCCCAAAAAAAATATACTAAACATGATTTTTTATATAGAAAATATATAATTTTTAGTATCTTTAACATCGTCTTATCAAAATTTTCTTTAATTTTCATCCATATTTTTACACTTTTTCAATTTCTCAATCTCAAGGTCAGGCCTTCAAGCACCAAGGCCTCAAGCGGTCGCTAACGCACGCATGCATCGCAGTTGTTAGCATATGGGAAAAGATATATGATACATCATGCAGGAGTGGAACTAGAATTCGAGGTTTGGGGGGCTGAGAGTTTTTTTTTTGGAAAAGGGAAGGGGCCGAATATAATTTGGGGGGTCAAAATGTAATTCTTTTCTATAAATTTCAAAATTTATACATAAGTTTTAATTTTTTTTAAAATTTTTTGGGGGGCCCGGACACCCTGTAGTCTCCATGTAGTTCTTCCCCTGAAATTGCGCTTGAAGTGACTTACTCAATTTATCGTAGATTTTGCGAACCGAACACTTGTGTCACCCTTCCATAGGGATGGCAACGAGGCAGATCGGGGGCGGATAGTATCGTCCCCATCTCCGATTTTCGAATCCATATCCAATTTTCATTCATGCCCCGATCCCCGAACGGGGACTAGTTTTGCCCTCCACCGCCAGCTCGAACGGGGAACGGATATCTCTGAATGGAGAACAGATATCTGAAAATAAAAAAAATTAATATTTCTAATTTAAAAAAATTAAATTAGGAACTATGAGTTTGTTATTTAAAAAAAATTTGGAACTGTAAAATAAAAAAAGAAGCAAATCAAACAATATTAAATGCAAGAGTTCTAAACAATAGTTAATATAGTCATAGATAATAGCCATCATAGCTAGCTAACACAAAAAAATATAAGAGAGCATAAACTAAAATATGGGCTATGAGTAATCGAGAGGAATCAATGACAAACTATATTTCAGGAATTATTCATGTGAGGAATCATCTTCACAACATTACAACAGTAAAAAAGAAAATTATACCGTATTGCATCAAGAAGAATCAAGAACTATCATTTACATTGTAAAAAAAATTGATAAAAAAATACTACACAATATAGTTTTGCCTCAGTGTATTACATACCTTTATCAACACAAAAGTAAAAAACCTAAAATCAACAAATTTTAAGTCCCTAACATATTTTTAAATAAGGGTTAACGGGGCGGGGCGGGGCGGGGCCGGGCCGGGCGGGAGCGGGGACGGAGGTGGGGACGGAGGTGGGGATCGGGACGGGGATACACGGACCAGCATCCTACTCATTCCCCGATTTTTTTTTAAAATTTATTTCCCAAATCCGATCCCCGAAAAAAATTCCCAAATTCCCAATCCGTTCAGGGTGAGGACCGGGCCGGGGCGGATCAGATCAGACGAGATTGTCATCCCTATCCTTCACAGGTTTCTCTATAGTTATCTTGTTACGACTTGAAATTAGAAAGCTCAAGATAAAAAGCGAACAGATTTTTCTTAATGAAAAAATATAAATTTTTGTGCTTTCTTCCCAACCATCATTCGAACAAAGGAAATCGTTACTCGATAAGCATTTAGCAAATTCACTCAAAACGTCTCAATAATTAAATAATATTGACTGTCTTTAGTAAAAAATAATTTAGTTCGAACTCAGCCGAGACACAATACTTTTCATTCGTGTAAGCTCTCCTTATATGTAATAATGTGAAGAGGGAGTCAAAAGTGAATTACGAGTAAAAATAATACTTTTCAACTTTGAAGAGGGAGTCAAAAGTGAATTACGAGTAGAACGAATCTACAAATCGAATAAGCTCTCCTTATATGTAATAATGTGATGGTAAACTTTTCATTCGTGTTCAATGCTCGTTGTGTCTCTTGTCATAAGATAGCCGGCCGATAGGAGGAAAATTTTGTAATTAGGTATATGTTAATCAATCAATCAAAGAGGCACACCATCACAATTAATGAGGCATTTTGCTAAAATTAAAGTCCAAAGATGACGATTGATTGAATGAATTGGTCATTAATTTACATTGAAAATAATGTTAATAATGAGACTATTATGCAACGTTTTCAAAATATAAAAACTCGTTGTCTTCAATATGTACTGAATAATTCTCTGGCATGATTTCTTCATCACAAATTTATAATCGCGAAGCCGTCCTGCGTATTATATTGCATTTAAGATAATAAGAGATTTTGTCAACTATGAAGGGGAAATACAAACACGGGATATAAACACACCTGATACTATAGTGATACGTCAAAACTCAAAATAACAAGGTACAAATATGTTTATAATACGTCTGTAAAAATATAATAATTTTGCAATAATAGCCTTTTACTATGCATAAAGAAAAGAAAAAAAATAGTAAAATAAAGACTACGGAGTATGTAGAGTACAATAAATCAATAATATTTTTCGTTTTGCTATTTGCGAATGTTTTGCAATTTGAATGTAAGTCAATTTACAATAGTAGTCAATCTAACACATAGGTAAAGAGAGAATTTGAAGTGATTGAAAATTCGAAGTCGAGTTAGGATTTTTCTTCTCGGTCTGTAATCGATCTATTTTATGTATGCGCACATTGTCTTTTTATAACTACTACTTAATTTTAAAAAAAAATTCATTTAAATCGGCACTGGACCAAGGGGATCTGTTGTGCACAACGCACACTGTTCAGGCAGTTGGGTAGTGTTTTTGCGTCAAAAAACAATGTTCTTTTGCTGCACAACAACAACTTCTTCTTTTTCTCTCGCCCTGTATCCCAATAGTATCGCCTTGTATCTATCACGTATCCTATATGTATATGAAACACATATCAGAATAAAAATACATGATACTTATTTGCTCTATTCAATACATATCGAAATAAAAATCATACGATATTTAATACGTATTTGATGATTATATGCGATTAATTTCGGAGTATCCGTGCTTGTCAAAGAAATGATTACTTTGAACGTCCTAAAAAAGGAATTAAAGAACAAGAACAATTGGTTTCAGGTATAAGCTCTGCATATAAACAAATAAAAATAAAGAACAGAGAGAAGTTAGGCCAACCGTTAACATAATACATCTTCGTCTCTCTGTTTTCCCTTAGAATCAAAGAAAAGCTGTTTGATTTTTGGTCACCATCTTCAACCTCCTGACTTGCTCTCCACATCCTCCTCCTCCCTCCTCTTCATCCTCCTTCTGTTTCGATTTCCTTGTTCCTTTATTTACAATCCAATTCCCATGGATTGCTTCTCAATCCAATATATTCTCTCTCCTCCATTTTTGTTGCAGGCAATTGGAAAAGAGCAAGCCCTGTAAAAACCCATGTTTGATTGAGTCTGCGTGTTCAATTTCGATACTCATTGTCCACAGAAAAGAGAAATTTGAGAGAATTTGAGTCTGGGTTTTGCAGATTTTGTTCACCAAACAGCTTCTCTCTCTCTCCCTGCTTCTACCCCAGTGATAATCACTCTTCGATTTTTTTAGAGCAAGCCCTGTAAAACCCATGTTTAAGTCTGTATGTTCACTTTCGATACTCCTAATCCAAAAAAAAGAGAGAAATTTGAGAGAATTAGAGCCTGGGTTTTGAGGATTTTATCCACCAAACAGCTTCTCTCTCTTCCTGCTTCCACCCCAGTAACTTCTCACTCCTTCATTTTTTGGCAAACATCTTCTCTCACTCTCTGCTTTTTATTTTTTATTTTTGAAGAAGGCAATCAAAGCAGAGCGGACAACTGTAAACCCATTGTTTGTGGCATTATGTTCTTCAACACTCTTAGTCCCCAAAAAATGAGAAATTCGAATCAATTAGATTCTGGGTTTTGAGGATTTTATCCACCAAACTCTCTCTCTCTCTCTCCCCTTTTAAGAATGCAATCAAACTAGAGCAAAAACCCTGAAAAAACCCATGTTTGAGCCACTATATTCATCACTCCAAATCCGCAAACACAGAAATTCTGGCCGATTCGGGTCGTGAATTTTTGGGGATTTAACAGCTTCTCTCTCCTATTCTTCCTACTTCGTAGAAGACAATCAAAAGAGAACAAAACCCAGTAAAAACCCCTGTCTGAGCCACTATATTCACCACTCAAACAGAAATTCCGGCTGATTTGGCTCGTGAATTTTACTTCTCAGATTAGTTCCTTATACATATTGACTCCAAAATGAATCCTCGTTACTTATTAACACCGGACTCTCTCTGCAACTCCGGGATTATTGTCTCAATTTCTGCAATAGGAGAGGACCAAACGGCCATCAATGGCCGAAACAGAGCACCCCGAATTCCTCCCCCTTCTTCTTTCATGATAAGATCAGCGATGAGGATATCTAGAACAAGGTGGTTCCGATTCCTAAGAAGGGTGTTCCACTACCAAAACGGATCAAGATCGGATCTCGGGTCGAACCCATTCAACTCTGGTTCTTGGATGGTGATGGAGTTGATAGCTCTGGTAGTTCAAATCATTGTCACGACATACACGCTGGCTGATTCCAAGGAGGAGAGGCCTATTTGGCCCATGAGAATATGGGTTCTCGGGTATGATTTCGGGTGTGTTCTTAGTCTTCTGGTACTGTTCGGGCGGTATAGGATTTTTCATTTGGGTCGGGGAGATGGGTTCAGCAGCCATTCTGATTTAGAACAGCAGAGGAATGTTGAAGAGTCCAGGTATACATAGTTCATTTGATTATAATTGAGTTTCCTTCTGGATAATATCCGTAAAAATGTATTTATATACATAAAATATATATTATTTTTTTTTATTTTTTTGTGTTGTATGCATATTGTATATCGTTTAAAGAATGGTGATTAATAGGTCCGAGTGTTGCATTGATGTGTTGTGTGGGGGAAAAAATAGAACACAAGAACCCTACTATGTGTACGTGCAGTAAAATTTGTTGTGCGTCAAAAATATTGCAATCATCAGGAGCATAGTCCAAAGGAAATCGGTGTTTTCCAGCCACAGATCATCAAACAATCAAGTTAGATCACGAGTATATGAGAGTACATATAGGTACTTAAGCTTTCAGTTAAATACTCACTTATACATACTCGTGATCTAACTCGATCAATGGAGGAGGAATATGGAATACTGATGTACACAACGCACAACATTAGTGTGATGCGTGCTAAAATGACGTTGTTTTTGTAGTTCAAAAAATTGTGTAGTACGGTGACAATATTTTGGGCGATTACTCTGCGTTGTGCACAGCAAATACTCCGTATCCGTCGAAGAGTCTTTAACCGAAAAATTCTCCAATCTTAAAACTTATGTACAGAAATCCCGGGATGAGCTTTGAAAGTTGCTATCTAATTTTTGTCTACCATCAAACACAATTACACAAATTTTCAACCATTGATGACCGAATAATGTAATCATCAGGAGCTTTCATCTGATGAACAAATGCCGGACATCTCTGGAGCTGTTCTTCGCGATCTGGTTCGTGATGGGCAACGTTTGGGTGTTCGATTCGCGATTCGGGTCGTTCCGACGAGCTCCGAAACTCCATGTCCTCTGCATCTCTCTGCTAGCTTGGAATGCCATCACCTACTCTTTCCCCTTCCTGCTGTTTGTGTTGCTCTGTTGCTGTGTCCCTCTGGTTAGCAGCATCCTAGGTTACAATATGAACATGGGGTCCACTGATCGAGGGGCTTCTGATGATCAAATCTCCAATCTCCCCAGCTGCAAATTTAAAGATCTTGATTGTGATTTGGAGCTCGGAAAATCAGCCAATGATCATGGAAATCCTGTAAGTTCAAATCATCTCTCACATGTATACATACACACACATATATAAATATATAGTTATAAGAGTAATAGGTCTGGCCCGTCGCTTGATATTGGGCTTGTACTATTGCATATGTATTAAGCAACGGGCCATACTCATTACTCTTGTAAACATAAAAAAGTTTACACATAATTGTATTATTCTTCACGTGATCACCTTTGATCGGATTACTGATGTTTCTAAGAGACTGCCTAAGTATTGAAATTTACCGTGTCTAATTTTACATCATAGAAATACATGAGTTGTGGATTCATAATGGGTGGCGGTGTTATTTCAAAGGATAGCACCCTCTTCGAATCCCCTCATTTCAATCAGAATGAGAATCCATTGAATCTCAAGACATTAACTTTTGCCAACAATGAACTATATATGCCACAGTAGAAGTCCGGTCCAAAGATAGTCCACTATTAAGCGACGTGCCAAACCTATTACACGCAACAATAGAAGTCCAATCGAAAGATAGTCTAGTATTAAGTGATGTGCCAGGCCTATTACTCTTATAAGTATAAAATGAATTCTATGTCATAGAAATACATAAGTTGAGGATTCCCCACGGGTGGTGGTGCTTTTTCAAAGGGTAGTCACGCTTTTTGAATCCCCTTGTTTTAGTCAGAATGAGTCTCCTAAAGCCTGAAACATTTGACTGAACTACTAATTTTGCTAAGAGGCTTTCCCGAGTATCCATAATTCATTGTGTCTGATTCTCCGTCATAGAAATACATGAGGATTTATCACGGGGTGGTGCTGCTCTTTCAAAGGTACTCACCCTCTTCAAATCCCCTTGTTTTAGTTTGAATGAGTCCCTGAAGTACAGGACTTTTAACTTCCGCCAACAATGAACTATATAATTTATAACACCTCATGTAAACCATTAACCCAACAACTTGTTGGAGCTCAACCACGAAGTCTGAAATGCTTAAGCCTAAGTTGTTAGTAGTAGTTTACATAGTTTCGTATATACCTAGGATCACCCATGTATACTTTCGATATGGGACGGGACATAACAATCTCTTCACCTTTAAGATCTTGCGCCTTTGCAAGGGTTGAACACTAGAGTCACTATTGTCTAACCCTAGGTTTGTAATGCCTCATGTAAATCACAAACCCAACAATTTGTTAAAGTCCAACCACGTGGTCCGAAATACTTAAGCTCAAGTTGTTAGTAGTAGTTTACGTAGTTCCGTATATACCCAGGATCACCCATTTATACTTTCGATGTGAAACGGGACATCACATAATCGTGCGCGCTCATGTGAAATGCACGAGTAAAAATCCGGTCCAAAGATAGTCAAATATTAGGCGACGGGCCAGATCTATTACTCTTATAAGCATAAAATGAGTTGAATTTGAGACTAAAAAACAAAAAGGATACAAAATGTCTGATGGGTTTTCTTTGTTTTCTTATGGTGGAATCAACAGGAATGCTGTATTTGTCTGTCAAAGTACAGAGAAAAGGAAGAAATCAGGCAGCTACCATGCTCACACGTATTTCATCTCAAATGTGTGGATCAATGGCTCAGAATTACATCTTGTTGTCCTCTTTGTAAACAAGAATTGGAGAGATTATAAATCAAGATACCGACCTGTAAAGTCAAAATTTATCTTTGTTTCTTTAACGTGTGACATACCATATCGTGCAGTATCCTTACTGTTGCCTTGCACGTTTATAGGTCGTAGGCCCGTTCCTATGCTTTCTTTCTTTCTCCCTTTCTTTTCCTCGTGGGGCAAAAAATAATTGAGATTTATGTGTTTGTATTTAAATAGTTATTTGAGTGAGCGTATATTCATTGTACATTGGAGCTCACCAGTAACTTAAAGCTATCTTTGCTTCATCGGTGTGTGGAGGAGCGAACGGATTGTCTTCTGTTTGCTCCTTCCGATTGT
>JABCMJ010029630.1:0-14340 GCA_014822125.1 Arbutus unedo | reverse complement strand
AAACATGGGAATTTTTAGTTCCACTAATATTTTGCTCCGGTTCCCTAGGAAATAGAAATGTTTCAGTTGTTTCGATGGAGACCGCGAAATCTTATTCCTTGACTCAAAAGAGTCAAATTTCTTAGGATCAATACCTGTGCTTCCTGCTCAGTCTTCAGGACCAGGTTGTCAACATCTGCATCAGGATCTCCTATACATTTGTCTATCTCCTTGACATCAATTCCTTCAAAGTTTGGCACGGTAAACAAATAAACATTTTCCAAGTATATATACCTCAAGAAACAGCAGGTACCGAAATATACTGTGAACGTAACTATCCATGTCAGTTCCTTCTCAATAAAAAATCAGCCAAATGAAATAAATCAGCTACTGATTTCAGATACAGAGATGGGTATTTGGCGCAGGGGGTTGCGGGGTGGTTGGGGGGTGTTGTGCAAATTAGAAATTTGGACTTACATGTTATCATAGAAATAGCCTAAAGAGCAAATCTAAGTTAGTCACAAAGAAAATCAACCACGACGACCGTAGACAGATACACCACAGAATGCCACAGTTGATTACACACAAGCAGACATGATCTTAATGTGATAATGAACAAAGAATGCATCCTCCATAACTAATAATGTTTTGCATATTATTGACTAATATGAAGAACACAATATTTGTTATTTTAATATAGTTAAGATTTTGTTCACAGTGGGAATTTCCTCCATCTCAGCGGCTTTTCACCTCGTTCAAACTAAGGGCCCTTTTTTGCCCGGATTTGAGCATTGGATTGGACTATAAATTCAAGGGGACGTCATATCTTACGTGTAGTTGAAATTTGTGGTCACGATCAAATAAATTTTCAGTATTACTCCAGTAAAACAAGCACGCCCTAAGTATCCCAAAGTACTGCAATCACGGACACAATGACACATCGGAACGGTATGAACTCATAATACAACAACCTACCAAGTGATTCAATGACTCGATCCGCACACTCTTTGGTGTACATCTTCTCTTTCATAGGGCACCGAATTGAAAAGTCAGTCACATAGTCCCACCAAATCCACGGTTTTCCACTCTCATTAGCCACCTTGAAAAGGCAAGCTTGCCTCAAATTCTGCACAACGACATCTTTCCCATCATACCCTCGAGTAAAATCCTGCTCCGGATCAGGGGCACAGTACCTTCCATGGTTTATGCACTGAGACTTGCACTGCTTGCTCAATATAAAGGCCTCCGGACAATACCATGTTATGTATCGCGGTGTAAACTGAGTGTACCCTTTCTTTTCAAGAATCTGAGCGGCACCTTTGAAGCTCTTCACAAAATCAATCTGACTGTCACATTTGGGCCCACACTCATCGTTGCTATTGGTCCAGAACTCGTACTCGACCCGGTCATCTGGATGTGGAAGAGACTCTCTCCAATCGAGGTTTATGTTGACCATCTCACCGTCAGATAAAGCTTTCTTGATGCTATTTCCTAAGGATTTGCTAATGAGTGCTGAGGGGACGCTTATCTTTTGAAGATAATCTGCACGTGCATCCTCTTCTTCCGGGGTGTCCATGGTGATCAAAGGCTCAACTCTGTCATCTGCAACTAGAATGGCAGCTGCTCCTGCATTCTGTGCATTCCATGCCTTCAAGGTGAAGTAACATTCTGCAAAATAGCAACTTATAATTAAGAAATTTGATTGGCGATATGATTAGAAATCTGATTGGCAATATGATTACAGTGCACATGCATCAAATGAGAATTGTTTGCCGGTTTGTTTGACTTACTTGATTGCTTAATTTTTTTCAGAATCTTTTCGTTGTATTCACTGTTTTCATATTTTCGTTGTATTCACTGTTTTCATATTTTCGTCGAAATTTTCTAATTATTTTTATTTGTCTCGATGAGATGAATCAGAAATGTACATAAAGTTGGGCCATGTTTGAAAGAAAGTCTAATAAGCAAAAATAGTCCCATATAGTTTTCTTACTTGGTGCTTATGAGGAGTTTTTCTATCTTTCTTTTTCTGTTTTCTAGTAACTCTCTTCGAGAGAAGTAAAAAAATGACCAACATATAAACAGATTTCACTCAAGACTGAAAAAGATATTTCAAGAAAAATAAGCAAAGAAGTAAGTCCAACCAAACAGGCTATTCATAACTACACCTTTGCAGGGGGTACGTATATGTACAACACCAACGGCCAGGCACACTTGATGTGTGTGCAAGTTGAATTTTGTAAAATCATGAAAACATGTAAAAGAGAGGACAACGAAATGGAATATGACAGTTTTTCCTCCTCCTTATTTGGTATGATTCTCTTTATGCACTTGAGTATTTGACTTGAAGATATCAAATGATAACAGTTGAAAGGGTAGTTTGGGTTATTGTAAAAACGTGAGCCAGCCTAAAAAAAGTGTTCGCACCAAAATGAATGAACGAGAGAGAGCGAGGGAGAGGGGAAGGGAGAGAGAGAGAGCACGAGAGAGAGAGCTCGCTCTATGTCAAACAATACCAGATTTAAGGGGATCCTAAAGCCCAAA
Source organism: Arbutus unedo (assembly GCA_014822125.1). Classification (NCBI taxonomy): domain Eukaryota; kingdom Viridiplantae; phylum Streptophyta; class Magnoliopsida; order Ericales; family Ericaceae; genus Arbutus; species Arbutus unedo. Next base: position 11,817 of record JABCMJ010029630.1, on the reverse strand, counting down.
ACATAAGGTTTACATGATACTACAGTTTTTAGAAGGAGAATGCCATACAAACAAACTTTCTGGCAATACAAACTCTAGTTAGAAAGCAGTAGTTTTTGAAGACACCTGACGAAATTGAATGATAGCGAAAACTTAACTGCCACATCAGATTAGTTTTTAGATTGTAACTGTCACCGCAGTTTCTAAACTGTTTTGTATGACAAGAAAATTATTCCGTGCTCATGGAGCAATGCTCCACAGCTCCTCCCCTGTGAACCCCTGTGAACAACCCCCCCCCCCCCCAATATGCACCGGAGATTCTGGAGAAGGTTCGTAAAGCATTGCTGCAGGAGCACTGACTAATCTATCAGTACGATAATGTTACTGGAATATTAATTATCTTGCCTGAATTTTCATTACTTTATTAAGTAAAAGTGCCTTCAATATTTCATCAAACTAAAGTTTTCAAGTGTGATCATTATCATAATTCACATCTCGAATACAATTAAACCGCCATAATGATCATTCAGACATAATTAGGAACAACAAAATATATCCAATAAGAACAACCGAATACCAAACGTCAGAAGTCATTAAAACCCACAACCACCACTTTTTTTTTTTTTATTTCTTTTTAAGGGCATCATCAACATTGTGAACCAAAAACAGAAACAATTTCAGTTAACAAGAAATAGCAAATAAAAAGCTTTTACCTCCTCGATCGGCAAGAAGAAAGATAGGGAGGCCACCAGGCTTTGATTTGAAGGAAACATCAAAGCTCTTACATCCCTTTTGATTGGATTTTGGGTAAATCACAGTCCCAACCATGGTCCCACCATATTGAGGAACCCCAAAATTCCCAATTGCACATTCGTAAACATCTCGCAATGAGCCGGGCGATGTCACCTTCAAGTTGTTCTTCTCCACCACAAACCTACCCACACAAGACCCGCATAAAAGAAGCAACAAAAACAAAAGAAATCCCGGCTTTTCCCTCATATTTTCTCGCACTTTCCTTCGAACGAAAATGGCCCAGATCAGAAAATCAAATTCAACTAGCTTTTTTTTTTTCCTTGGAGGACAACCGAAAGTTTTAAAACCTCAGATTGGCAGAATGCGACCCAAATCTCATATTACATTAATTTAATTCGAACCCAGATCATAACCTCGACGATCACCGTAAATTATAAATAAAAAAGAAGTAAAAGACGTGATTTTCCAGGGTTGTCAGCTAAATGTGAGGGAAAAGTTGAGTTGGATTACAAAGAGAAGAATATAAAAAGGTTGATACAATTCGTGTTGTTTTGGTTATGGAATTGGCGGGTCAGTTGCATGATGGAGCTGAATGTAGACAAACACATTACCGAACTTCGTTGGCGGGTTGCGGTATTGTGTACACGTGTGATGGAAAAGGCACACGCGGAGAAGTTTTTGGTGTTGTCTCATGCAGGTTTTTCTTTTCTTTTCTGCGAACTCTATTTTGCCTATGATATTTAAATTAATTTTTTTATTACATTTTTATTATTTTTTATATTTTTTAGTTTGTCTCAATAAAAAAATTTAAAATATTAAAATTATATTTAAAAATTAAAAAATAATTCACTAAAATAAAAAATAAATCAAAACAAACTTTGTTTTGGTTTAATTTTTTATTCTTTATAAAATTATTTTAGTTTTTAAATATAATTTATCGTGTGGCAATAAGATACAAACTTGGTCCAAAAATAATTTAAGACCAATAAATCCGTAATATGTAAGGCCAAATGACATGTTCGAAACAAGTATTACCTGGCAAGGTATTACCTAATCCCAGATTAGTAATCCTAGGATTGGTAGTCAATTAGAAGTCAATTCATTGTTTGCTTAATTCCTAAGTCCAAACTAATGCTACCCTTGTTTGAATTTTTGACAAATAATGGAATTAAAGTATCAACGAGTATCTCCTTTGTGGATGGTGGCTCTAGTCTACAACACAAAGAGGAAGTAAGATTAAATTTGGCGTAACGTGATTATTCATAATTAAATTTTGTTTTTATTTAATTTTTTTGTATTTATTATTTTAACTTTAATTTTTTTTTATAAATTATCAGTTCGTCTCGATAAGACAAATCTAAAAAGGATAAAATTTTGTTCAAAAGCTAAAAAAAGTCACTAAAGATGATGAATAAACACAAAAAAATCTTATTTTTGGATTATTTTTGTCTTTTCTGAACTTTTTCTAAATTTGGTCCATTATTTATAAATTTTCTAAAACCTCTTGTCGAGGCGAACCAATAATCTACAAAAAATAAAAAAATGCAAAATTTTTTTTAAATGAGAACAAAATAATAATCAAATAATCAAGTCAGGCCAAACCCAACCAAAATAAGCTATGCTTTTAATCCACGCTTAGCTGGGACACCCCAATCCAACCAATAACCCAGTACAGTTGTTGTATAGGATTTAATCTCAACACCTGGATTACTACTATCCCAAATTCAACGGCTTAATCCAGTTAACTTCAATAACGAAAAATTGTGTGCATAGCATCACTCTATCAAATAACAATGCAGATTTCTAATAGAAGTAGAACTCATCTTCAAAAACGACTTCCAAGGGCAAGTTGTGAAGGAGTCATATACATAAGGCCAAGTCCACACTTACTTATAGAATCTTAACATAACACCGAGTTGTGCCCACAACAACTCACTCTAGCGATGTTAACCCAAAATGAGTATTCTCTATTTTTGGGTGCTAGCTCTAATCACCTATCAGCCCTCAATACTTTTTAAGTATCTTAATCTAATTTATAGGTCTCCTACTTCATTACTCGAATTAAAAAGTACTTTGATACCAAACGATACACATTTTTGATAAAACTTATACTTAAAAACCGATCAACTTGCACGAGAGGTGCACTCATACTTAGTCGATGTGAGACATTAAAATGGAAGGATCATTTTTCTCCTGGTTAGCACATCATGATCAGGAAAGGTATTGCTGATGTTAGAGTAGAGAAGAATTATTTGGTGCTTATGGCCTTGTAAAAAGGGCATACGATTCTGTGACAACAATCTTTTTTTATTGCCTTTGTTAATGAGGGTGTTGACGCATTAGTACATGTAATTTTCCGTCTCACCTATATCAGTAATTATGAGAGAGGTTTGAATATTAGAATCATTTGAGTGAGGAGAGAATTCGTTCCAAAGGGCAAAGGATAACAAGATGCAGTAATTGCTAGTATATTTTGTTTTGAAATAAGAACTTATCCTGTTTGTTTGTTTGAGGGATAAAAAAAGTGGGATAAGGAGATGATATTTCAGGGTCCATAAATTCGGTGTTTGTTTTTTTTATGAGACATGAAATATAATATTCGAAGTGAGTTCATATTCTGGAGGGAAAAAGATATACTATGACGAATGGGTGGTGGTATTACAAATCTCCTCTTTTTGGATAAGATAATATTGACAACATTACTCTTGAAAAAAAAGCCTATAATGTCATAAACCATTGTTAGCCTTATTTTTTGGGTCTATTTCGCTTATAATTTTTAATTTATTTATTTTTTCTTTATTTAACTTTTTTATATTTGTTATGTTTTGACTATTTTTTAATAAGGATTTAATTTAATTCATTTCGATGAAAGGAATCTAAAAAATATAAAATTATGTCCAAAAGTTTAAAAACATTCACCAAAGATGAAATTTTAGTTTTTAGACATAATTTTGTACTTTTTAAATTTTCTTTGTTGATACGAACCAATAAACAATAAAATATACAAAAAAAAAATTCAAATAAGGATAAAAAAATACTAAATTAATAATTCAATAAACACCACAATCTAAATGGAATGTCAGCTTGATTCTCTATAATACATTGGGTTAATCTTCATCGTTATCATAGCTAGTCGCAATTTTATTTGAGGATAGTTTAGAATGTTCACTTTTTGGATGGTTTAGAATGTTTGAATTACTTGAGATTAAGAACTTTCTTTCCTATTTTTTGATTCATCGTTATTCTCAACAGTGTGCCTCAACATTCACTTTTTTTTTTAATTTTCTGTTTTGTTTGTCCTCTCTATTTTTTTAGAGGCCTAAAATTAACTCTTATACAACAGTTGTTACAGGAAACCATATCTCAATTAGATGACTTTATTTTCAAAATTGATGAGAAAAAAGTGAATGTTTGCAAGTCATACACCAGTTTGTGAACTTGAGTACAAAAGGTACAAAAGGTTTCGCTCAACATGTTTTGTATTTTCTTTTTAAATAATTGTTTGTTATGCTAGTTTTTTTATATTTGACAATTATTTTTATTTCTAGACAGTGAATAAAATATTATTTTTACTTCGTGAAAATATTATTCATCGAGGAAAAAAAAGGAAACTCAATTTAATTGTAATGATAATTTTATTGCAACCAACCAATGTTTTTTAATTATTTATTTATTTTATTTTTATTTTGTAAAACTAAAGGGTGGGTAAATAACATGAAGGACAAATCGTGTCATACAATGATTGCTATAAAGGGCAAAATCAACAATTAAGCTTCGAGTCTCGCCATATTAAAGTTCATGTCCTAGGATATCCATTTGAAACAAGTGCAGGATTTTCTTTCATTCATATCTAATCCTATATCTACTAGATATCATATTTGCACATAATTCCACATAATTTTATATCCCACTAATTATAATTGTTTGTTATGCTAGTTTTTTTTTATAGTTGACAATTATTTTTATTTCGTAAAATTAGACAGTGAATAAAATATTATTTTTACTTTGTGAAAATATTATTCATCGAGGAAAAAAAAAGGAAGCTCAATTTAATTGTAATGATAATTTTATTACAACCAACCAATATTTTTTAATTATTTATTTTATTTTTATTTTGTAAAACTAAAGGGTGGATAAATTACATGAAGGACAATTGTGTCTTTGAGTCTCGCCATATTAAAGTCCATGTCCTAGGATATTCGTTTGAAACAAATACAAGATTTCCTTTCATTTATATCTAGTTCTATATCTACTGGATATCATATACGCACATAATTCCACATAATTTTATATTCCACTAATTATATCCGGACAATCAAACTGGCCCTTAATTACTATGCTATTATTCTTTTATTTATCATCATATAATATAAGTCTATCAGCTTTTAATTTTTTACATAAAAATAATAAAATAGTAACCTTTAGTAGTGAATTTCGAGATTATGAAGCATGAGAACCCTGAATTTCTCAAGTGCATCCAGGTTTAATTAATTTTTTTGATATATCATATTTACTCGAGCAACTAACTTAGGACTTATTACGAAAAATTAGTTAAAAGAACAAATATAGACTGATTTAGCCAATTAAGAACAGGACGGGTTAATCTAATTTATGAGTTAGGATTTATTATTTTAGAAGTGTTAATAATTAGGGTCTATTGGTTTAAAAATATTAATAGGTTAGGTCATTTAATAGAAGGAATTGTCCTTATTGCTTTCTCTTGCTTTCTTCTTGACAATCTCCATCACCATCTTTTTCATCGACTCACCTCTCTCAAATTGTAAGTTTTTTTTTATATTTTTTTCTCTCTATTACATTATCAGACAATGTGACAAATAATATTATCTGTATTTTGTTTTGTATGTTATCAGACAATATCTCATCGGGAGATGGAAACAGGAGAGGTCAACTGGAGTGGAGGCCAAACGACGGGCCGAGAATCTATGATGTTATCTGCAAAGACCATAGGTAACACTATCTGATAATGTTATGTGTTGATCTATATGTAATGGTATTATTCGATAACATTATCAAAAGAATAATGTTATCCAATAGTATTATGTATTGGTCTATATGTAAGTATCTTTTTTAAACTGTATGTCAAAAGAATTTCTGACTATAGTTTAGTTTCAGATGGACTACTTGTGTTAAAAGTCCCTTGTTTTGAACTTTTGATTGAGTCTCCCTATTTTATAAGACATGACTTTGAGAAATAAAAGTTCATTGTTTACACAACTTGAGGGGTTAATTTTATTATCAACCTTATACTTTGACTTCAAATCTCTTATATTTTCGACTGAAATAATTGAAATCCTGATTCTATTCCTAATTACAATCGATTTCAAACTGAATACGAAATTACAAGCCAAACACTACAATAAATTAAACTATAAAAAAACAACTAAATTGAAATAAACTAACAACAGCGGGTCCTAGTTATGCATTGCGTATAGCAGGACATGTTGTGCTTCAAAATAATATTATTTTGACGCGCAAAATACTATCCGAACAGTTGAACGCTAACCGAATAATTTTTTTTCAATGTTTTACGCGTCAAAACGACATTGTTTTGGCGTGCAACACGAACTGTTGTGTACAATACACAACAACCTCCCCAATTTCTCAACCGCAATAGCTAAAAACTAAAAACACGACAACTAAAACATTAGCTGAAAACTAAAACGAAGAAGAAACAAGTGAAAACCATAAGGAGACAAGAATAATACCCAAAATCATGAAAACCATGATTTTTCAAATTGCAGTAATATGGTATCCCAATAATTATGCTCTAAATATCGTAACCATGAAGTATGTGGATCACTTTGCTCTTAAACGGAGCAAGTTATTTTAGAAATTTTGCTATGAGTTCAAATTAAGTGTATAAATAGTATACAAATGTGAAAAGAATGAGCTCCATCTCCTGGTGGACCCCCATCCCCCTCTCCTCTCATATTTGTACACTCCATCCGTACCACCAGCACAATCCTTATTTTAGCATAACATGTAGGCAAAGTTAATTGAATGAGCAAGTACGCCATTAATTAATGAGTACGCGACATGATCATTCATTAACGAAAATATTTGGCTCGACCAAATTATTACAAGCACATGGTGCAACAAATTTAACTAAAGTAGCAAGGGCACTATTTAACACAGGGTGTGTGACACGGCAACTCACTGAAAAAATATTTGTTACACCTCGATGCAAGTCAAGTTCTAAAAGAAACAAGTTATCACAACACAAGCTGTAAGTAATTTTAACTAAAGGAGCAAGTGCATTATCAAATAGAAGGTACATGACATAAGCCCTCACTAAGAAAAAATTTGGCTCCATTCTGGCGCAAGTCTAATTTGTAAGAAGGAAGTCATTAACTGTAATGTCCTGATTTCTCGAAACATTATTTTAAACTTTATAATCAATTATTAAATCATTCGATTTATAATTAAGAAAATGATCTTTTTTATTAAATTAACAGAAATAAAATTAGAGTTTAAAGTGCGGAAACAGAGATGACATAAATACCCCTTAGGGTTTATGTTTTATACAAAATAAAGTAAAACAGAGCTACTAAGGGTATGGTAGTCAAACGCCACCACTGTCCTCTTCAACTAATCTCGATTCTTCTAACTTGGGAGGATTCTCGAACTGCTCCGCAACATCTAGTATGAAACACAAAAGGCAGAGAAGTTACACCAAATAAGTTGTAACATTCAGTAGGAAAAAATCACAAAAAAACTAATCAACAGATAAGGATATACATCAAGTCAAAGTTATAACATGAAACATGATAAAGTGCAAAAAGTAAAGTCACGTAAGTTCATTATGCCGTTGTTACCTTATGTTTCTAAGAATACTCTTTTCCTCCGGTATTCCTTCTTACCCGACTGTCTAGCATAGAGTACTCAGTTGATATTAACAAATCCTTACCGAGACAAGGGAGAGACCTTCTACCGTTTACTTGAGTCAATACATACATCATTCTAACTAAACCCAACCAAATACGTGATTTCGCCGAGTCAGATACCAATGATCCTTAGCTACTTCCCCTTTACCGGCTCAAGGTTGCCCAAGACAAGGTCATCACTCCCTCGGGGTCCAGAGCTGTCAATGCAGACACATCTCGAAGTCATCTACAACCGAATATACCCATCTCCTAGTTGGAGTCCTTAAACAAACGAGTCGACGCCCGGTGGGACTCAATCCACATGGAACACAACACTAAGCACGACGGTCAAAAACACAACACTAAGCACAACGGCCACCAATTCCTCTTATCCAATTAACGTACCTATTGTTCACTACATATTTCACTATTTTATAATGTTCACCTAACACCCTTTGCTTTCGGGTGACATTCGAACCGTGCCCTTAACGTGGACTCTAAGTTTTCACATAATCACCAAAATATGTTTTATACCATCTATCACAACCTAACCCATCCGAATCGTTCAATATCAAATTAACGGCACGAGGGCCACACCACTTAACAGTCAGCACGACGGCCTTATCCCCATTTATCAACTTTAATTTGGCACGACGGTCCATTCCATATTCCACTTATATCATGCATCATCTTACGCAACTTTTAACCATTAACAAATTTACACATACATAGCACCAACTATCATACGTCGTAAAACATAATCATGGTAAAGTTTACACGATGTTCCACAGAAATTTGTGATCATACAAATTATGTTCGTAGATGCTTGTGCAGTGTGTACATGCAAATCAGCGGGATTCGTAGATTGAATTTGCTGTCGGAAAGTCTGGCCAACATTTTATAATTTTTTTGAATTTCACTAAGTCACTCGAGCGGCCTAGAGTTCGCTCGAGGGGTTTGCCTAAATATCGGGTTCTGGATTCCAATTTTCAAATACTCCAAAAACTGCCAAAATTCAACAGGCAGCTCGAGTGGCCTATAGCTCGCTCGAGCGAGCTGTCTTCTCTAGTAGGCTTTGATTTTTTGGTTGTGTTCAAACTGTGCGCATTCTAATCCTAAATCATGCTTCTGACATCAAAATAGAAATTGAAATCGGCAAACAGAACCTCCATATATCACAAATCAAAAATCCCAAAACAATTTCATGAATTAATTAACAATCAATCTGAATACATGCTTAACATTCACAAAATTAAACTTGGAAGCAAAACTCCTAAAACCTAACATGTTAAACTTCAGTACAAAACTGAAATTGAAACTTCATATAGCCACTTTGTTAGTCAAAGATTAAAACCCCTCTATCAATTTCATAAACCGAACCAGAACAAAGGTATATTTCATGCTTTTACTAATTACAAAGATCAAATCCTAGTTCATGCATTTCTATAAAAATTAACACTATTCCTGTTGTAATCTATCAATGCAAGGTTAGTAGTAGTTTCCCCTACCTTAACTCCTAAAGATTAAGCTATCAATTGGTATCGGATCAGCGAATTTGTGCACGGATCGAAGATTCTTCGCCAAGAACACCCAAGAACAATACTCCCACACTCTCTCTCTAAATTATCTCTAATATTCTTTCAAATATTCATTTAACAATATAATGACCCTAGAATAGGATTATAAATGAAGTCGTGCAATTAAAATCCATCAAAACCCCATATAAATTCGATACCAAAACGTTTTCCTACCATAAATATTATGATCGCAGCAATTTGCCTGTTCAAAAATTTGAACAGATTGCTCGAGCAGCCTCGAGCTCGCTCTAGCGGTTTCTCATTTTTCAGATTTTGATTTTTAATTACTGAAATTAATTAATTAAAAAAATTTAAAAAAAAATTAGGGATATTACATTAACACGGTAGGTACTAGTCAGTTTCGTTGGGCGAAAATTTTGGTGAGGGGACATAACAGTAGTCTATCCACCACCCACCATGTCTTTTACATATTTTTTATTTCTTGCCACGTTTTAAGTGATTTTAAAACTTCACACCATTTATTTAGATTTTTTGGGTCCATGCCATTATTTGATAATTTTCCTGAAAAAGAAAACAAAGAGGATGATACAAAGGCAATGTCTCATGATCAAGATTGTTGTTACATATTTTTGTATAGTCCCATTTTCCATGACAATGTCATTTTAAATGTTAGTTTAATGATAATAAATTAAGTCTATAATTTATCAGGTGGACGATCGTACTAGATTTTCACCTGTGCAAGTTGTGGTTTTAATTTTGTTAATTCATTTCTCTGTGACAAATTGTTTGAAGTTAAAAAATTATAAAAATGGGAGAAAATCCTATGACATTAACTAAATTTGCATAATTTGATCAAAGTAATCGTCATTAGTGCCAAATATTTTTGTAATAACATAATAAGGCATAATATTTTGGTGTGTACCATACACATATATTCATAGTTTTACCAATATAGTACGTGATAAATATCATAAAAAGTCATAACCAATGAATCAAAAATTACGTAACAAATTAAATCATAAAATATGCGTAACAGATAAATCATAAAATTCGTATTTTAACCATAAAAATGCATAATTTTATCGATACACATTTATCTCAACTATATCAAGATCACATGTAATATAAATTAAAATAATAAGCAATATAAACAAAAATATATATGTACGTTAGCTTTTGTCCAAAGGAGGAAAATGAGATGGGAGTGATGAGCATCTCCAACCCATTAGTTATATTTTATTAGCAATAATAACTAAATCGTGCATTATTTTCAATCTTCAACCCACTCTTTATCAGGCTAGTCAATTTGTCTCAAGGTAATTTTACTAGCTACATGTAGCTAGTCCATTATCACTAGGCAAATCTCAAATTTCTTTTTTTTATTATCTTGTTATTTTCACATTTCATCTTCAACGTATCTCTTTCATTGATTTTGTATTTTATTAACGAGAAACTTTCTTCTATTTTTAATAAAATATAAATTATTAGTGGTGAATGAGATTATTTCTCCTTTTTTTCCACTTTGTTAGTAACACTTTAACTATTCATATGGCGATGAGATATTAATTATATATAATTTATCAAAATAATCTTTCGAAAATTTTCTCACTAATTTTTGGGTACATAGATAAAAAAAAAAGAAAAGAGTGGGTTGGGTAGCAAAAATAGATAATAGGGTTGGAAATAACACCACAATCCTATCACATAGGGTTGGAAATAACAATCTTTTATATATAAGACTGAATTTTGTATTCACCAAGTAATATAAGACCCTGATCATTCATCTAGATGTCTACCAAGACTTTTTTCTAAACGCTTAGCGTCACAACTAACACTATAACCTACTTAGCTAGATGTCACAATCTCCCGTACTTAGAAACACACGTTCTCATATCTAAGGCCAAGAATTGTCCCAAATTCTTTATTGTTGCAAATAACATTTGTAAGAATCTAATCTCGCCATATACAATATTATTTACTTTGGCCGTCCAAATCCCATGAACTTTTCACTAAATCACGTATCCTTGCATTGTTGTAGAACGAATACATTCTTTTTTTACTCATCAAAGAAATTAGATTTATTTATTAATCTCTGATGAAATTACTAACATTAAAAGGAAACCAAGCTCGGCAACATCACCGCGACATTAATTGATCCCAACTAAGTTGGCACCCGAAAGGCCAAACGCAATTAACTGTAAAAGTTTATTGGGCTTTGGTGCCCTCGTGCTTTAAAAGATTTTGTACAATGTTAAGTTATAATATTTTATATGTCTTACTGAACTGTTATATCTACCAATGTAAGATCATTAATCATCTACCCAAACGCTCAACATCACAAGTGACAGGACTGACTGCCTGAGTGAAGTGTCACATTAAGCGTCTAAGATCCTAAGAATAACTATTAATTTATTGACCTTTCAGACTTCTAAAAGAACACATATATATGTTGATAATAGATTGTGATAAGCAAATACACTACTACTGTATGATAAACCAGATGTACTAACACAGGATATATTTTGATAATAGAGTGTGATAAAGCAAAATTTTGATTATAAATATTCTAATAACGCAAATATACAACTTTATGATGCCTTGGTACAACTTAGGATGTACAAACAAGAAGACACGCCATAGAGGTTGAATTGCATATCAGACAT
>JABCMJ010029612.1:0-33499 GCA_014822125.1 Arbutus unedo | reverse complement strand
AGATGTAATTATCTTTACATTTAGGACCATGTGTAATTATCGTATTATGTACCCTTTATATTCGTTGAGTTAATGAGAATCGATTCATTCCGCAATATTCCCAAAACATATCCTTATTCTTAACATGGTATCAAAGCGGGACGACAAACCCTAGCCGTCACCCACCACTACGCACTGTTCTCATTATTCAAAGTATTTAGTTATATTTTCTTTAAGCAATCTCCATAAAAGCTATCTAACATAATGCTACTAATTATTGTTGTTGTATATCAATTGTTTGAAACGTTTCTAAGGCGCATCTCGAGGCGAGGCAAAGCAAAAACACCCTTAGACATTGAATTTTTGAGTGGAGAACAACAAAAGCATTCACCCAGATGACGGAGGCTTAAGGAGGCTACGCTTCCATACCTTTTTTTGCCCAAGCGATGGAAACAAATGCCTCATAAGAGTCAATTTTTTTTGTGTGCGCAAGTGGGAGGACGTTCATTACACATTGTTGGAGCGAAGACAAAGGGTTGTCGCGTATTTACAAGATGCTTGGAGGAGAGAAGAAACCGTTCAACTTTTTTTTTGGAACTTAAGTTATTTTGAGGGTTTAAGTTATTGAACTTTGTTGCATAGTTTTTATTTATAGGCTAGAAGTGCTTTTAAAAGTTGGATCTATTAATACACTCTGCTCTTGTGCCTTAACATGTTTTTTTTTGTGAATTTTATTTAATATTTTCTTATTTTAAAGGTTTTTTGTGGTAGTCTAAATTATCTTTTTTTATAATTGCAAAATGTAAAAAAGCCAAAGCCTCTATGTCTCGAGACTTACGCCTTGCCTCATGAGAGGTCCAAAGCCTTGGCTTGTGCTTTCACCTCTGAAAATTTTGGTATACTTTAGTGTACAAATAAAAAGGTACATATGTATACAGTATACACCAACAAATATTGGTTAGTGGTTAAGTGGATTGCCAAATAAAGTAGACATAACAATCAAGCTCATTACACTACCGTTTTTTATGGTACCTTAAAAATTACCATTTTTATAATTGCAAAAGGTAAGAAAGCCAAAAACTTAAGCCTCTATGTCTCGAGACTTATGCCTCGCCCCATGAGAGGTAGCCTCGGCATGTGCTTTCACCTCTAAAAACTTTGGCGTACTTTAGTATACAAGTAAATATACATATGTATACACAGAAAATACTGGTTAGTGGTTAAGTGGATTGCCAAAAAAATAGACATTGCTCATTACACTACCGTAAAGGGCACACAAAAACACGCTAAAGCAAGCCAACCGCCACGAGGTTAAAACCTACATGTAATCCCTATAGAGACTCTCATATGTCCACAAGGCTATGCAAAAAAACCAAACCTCTACAACTGGAGAGGAGGAAGACTGAAAAACAGTACCATACATCTCTTACAGATGAAGAACCAAAAACCAGGCTCAACACTGAAGCATTCCTGTTTAAGAAATCCAAGGAGAGCAAGCATAAAAACAGGCAAACAAGAAAGAATACATAGGCACTCTAACACAATTCGGAAATCGCACCCATGGGTGGCTGAAGATCGACAACAAGACAGTTTAATCTGGCAACGGATCTAATTGGCAGTAAGACAGCATCGGTTAGGCCTTGGTTTTGGCTGCATTGGAACTAATTGAGGAAACGAGGGTATGAGATGATGAAATGGCTGCAAAGGTGTCGATTGAGGTATGGTCCACTACCAAAAAATAGTACAGAACCAGAGAAGAAAGAGAAGGAAAGAGAGAAGAAAGAAGAGGAGATAAGATAAGGATGAAGAAGAGATCAGCAATGAGGTAACAAAATTCTCAAATCTTCAAATTCAAACCATTGTGTTCTCAATACCGATCCCACATACATATACACATATATTTATATACTCCCTGCATAATACCAAAACAGGTAAACAAGAACTATCCAATAACAAATAAGTATATCCTAATAACTTAAGACTCCTAAACCGTGCGACTCTCTTTCGTCGCCCAATATACATGCATCAACCACATTCCATGTTGGTTTACGAGTTCAACGACTTAGCAACAAAGCTGGTTCAGAGTCTTCTAGCCACATTAACATTAGTTAACATGCTGCAAAAAATGGATAGGATAAAATTATTTTTGTTTTGGCTTTGATACCAAAATTGATATAATCACTCGAGGGTTCACTTCCAACCTGATTAAACCTAGAATATATATATTTTACCTTATTTCAGCAAAATCCTGAAATCAGGCTTTAAATCCACATCGTAAATTGCAATTGATAACTTATTCTGAAGCTTGTTGGCACACTAGCATTTTCAATCGACTTGGAAGAGTATGGAGGTACCATGCTACCATTCAACTACAAAGCCGCTTTTTCATCCGGGTTCTCCCTCCACTACCTTAACAATCTCTTCCCCCATTCGTTTATCCTAGGTGGAATCAGAGAGACGGAGGAGCAAAACAATTGGAAGAATTTCATCTTTCTAGCAAATGGAGTCATTTTGTAGCGTTCAATTTCTTTTTTGAAGCTTCAAGATGCATGAAGTAGGAGGAGACATCTTTGTTGAATATTAAGATGTCGTCTATGTAGGCAATTGCGAAGTCGCTGAATGGATATCGAAATGGAGGGTCTAGATGTTGGTAGATTCCCCAACTTTCTATGGTTCATCGACTAAGCTCATTCAAATCAAAATCTTTGCTCGAGGTGCGAAATTTGGATGGAAGGACTTTAACTCGATCTCGAAATTCAATAGTCATAGGCTTTGTAACTTGGCAAAGGGCTGCCTCATAGGCCCTAGAGAACTGAGGGAATGAGCCAGGCAGGGACTTTGGCCTTCCACTTTTCCATAGACTTGCTCAAAGGCATGTACAACTCATCAAAGTGACATTTCTCATTCTTCTTCCACTAAAATGGAACTTGCATTGAGATTGAGATCTTGCTCACTTCCTTTTCCTTGAGTGGACACAGGCTCTATAGGGCTTGGCGTCTTCTATGGCGCCGCTCTTTCTTGCATCTTCTTCTTCTGTCTCAACAACAATGTACATTAACTGCACCATATCTACTTGAGTTGCCTTCGCCCAGTCCACTTCGGGGACTTTCGCCTCCTTGGTTCGGGAGGAAAGATAGGTAAATCTTCTAGTTATTCCTATTTGACCCAACCTCCTGGATTTCACTTTGAATTTAAGGGGGAATTACCAGTGTCTACCAACCCACATTCTTTATCCTTCAATGTTTCCATTGAGTCCCTCCCGCTGTGAGGTGGGTAGTTATGGCACCACTTGGCTAGTTATTCTCATAGTTTAGATAAGATTTAGACCAACCTTTTGCCGTAAAAGGTTCCAAGTCGTGGAGCCTTCCTCAATAGGCTCGCAAAGAGTCATTTCCAAAGCAAGTGGCATTTCCAAGGGAAGACTCATTCCAAAGTGCCAAGAGATTGAGTGGTTTAGGAAAGAAGAACGGAATTGCATTCTTCATCGGCTTGCCAGGCTTTCTTACCTGATGGGAATTGGTTCCTGATATTAAGAAAAGAATCGCAGCACTCGACCGCACGTTGACATTAAGGTCCCAAAAGTAGCCCAAAATTACCACTATAAATATCCAAACCTGAAACTTCAATTTCTCACAAACCTCTTCCAAGACTACAGAGTCATTATGACCTTATATTTATTAAGTGGCTAAGGAGGTTATTTTTCTAAAATAACGAGCAAGAAAACATTCAAAAAAGAAACAAGGACACAAGGGGAATAGAGCAACTGCTCAATAAGAAGTTAAATGACTCATGCCCGACATCATAGCGACCCACCACGACAACCATGTGGTTTATAAATCCACAGCATAGGTCCAGGGCTCCACAGGAACCTAAGTCCAATAAGGTAGGACTTCGGCCCAACATCAAACACTAGCAGATCTTTGTGGCTTGGAAGCCATAGACGAAGGGTGCTTAAACATTGTACCCGTGGTACAATGCCCACGGTTAACTGCATACAGTGCATTAAATTACACTCTAACTAACTTCATGTGACATCTCTAACAAATTTTATCACTTGGGAATTCCCCAACCAAGGACCTTGTGATTTAGTATCCAGTATCAACAAAGCAGTAAGGCAACATCCATGGGACCTTCCTCCTATAAATAAAGGACAAGACAAATTCTTTATCAGTTTGTTTTCGAACTTTCAGAAATATATGCGCCACAGCCCCAGTGAATTAGTTGATGTTCTTTTTTTTAGTACCTTAAGTGGTTCCTACACGTCATGTTTCCCAGATCATTTACAAGTGGTATTCAAGCTATTATTTTTACAACTTTAGCTGCAGCTTATATACGTGAATCCATGAAGGGACAATCATTCACTAGTTTTCGGAACAATCTGTTTTTTTTTTTTTTTTGTCAAGACCAAGGCAATATACACGTAGCTAAAAGACATTAAATACAACCTAGAGTAATACCAAAACAGATTACCACATTAGATAAACGTAAGTAGAGCCTTTTCCTTTTAGAATAACCCATTCTCATTATCTGTCATAAGTAAAGTAGGCGAACCTAGAGGTCCTTAGTAGCGTTGACAAACATCAATACAATCTTTCTGCTACATTCACGTTTGGTCTGCTTATATCATATCTCTCCTCAAAGAATATTCTATTTCCATTTTTTAGTCAAACCTAAAGCATTAGGTCATTGCAGGACTAAATAAAAAGAAAATCCAGCTTCCTACCTTCTCTTCCTTTTCGCAAAGTAGACCCTGTTTCCAAACCTAATGACATTGGATCTTTGTCACACCAAATTCTGATTTCCTTTTTAACCTATTGTGTGAAATAAATGTTACGTTTGCATATAGAAGCGGAGACATATTAGCTGGAGCAAAACACAACAATAAGCTACCAAATTAATGAATTCTCAAATAGAGAACAATTCGGTACTCATCAAAAAAACAATTGACCAAGTCACCAACTTCATTGCAAAGGGAACCACCAAACATTAACCTAAACAATAACTTATTATAAGATATTCAATAGACGCAAGAACTAATTGGCTCATAAAAAAGAAACCAAAATGCAAATAAGTTGAGTATTAGTTCTTCATAACCACACGCAAATGCGCGCAAGCACACACACGTATATAAATAATCAACTACTTATCAACTCACACATTTTTAAACTCCACTGCATGCAGGCAGCTCGTTCAAAAAGAGCTGAAAAGGAACTGCCGTGATCTATACAATTCTGCTCCCCCTTCGTACTATATATACATAAGTATATATATACACGCGCGCGCGCACACACACACACATCATATTCGACATCTTCCTTTGGTGAGAATCACCATAGTGGCATACTTTTTGTCTTGGAATGAAAATGCATCCATGGGAAATACTTTCTTTATCTACATCTATCAGAGTTATAGAAGTATAGGTTTACTTTTTATTCATGGTTTTCCCTTATCGTGCCATGCTACAGTTATGTCTGCAGCATTTTACGTATTTAAGTTTTTCATTTGAGGTTTGTCTTGGCAGCTTCTAATTTCAGCAGAGCATTCAGCAGTTGTATTCATAGAGTTCAAGCTATTAGGATTATAGTTTGTTTAAGTTCTGCACTGGCACCATCACATTCATTCTCACCATAATTGAAGTGCAGCTAGTTCCCCTCATCTCATCTCAAGGATAGAAATATCATAATTTGGTTCACCTAGCTTGAACAAAATCACTAACCACTCATGGTAGCATGTATAAATTCTTAGGATGTCCATTCTCAGTTGACATTAAAAAAACATGCCAATACAGGATATTTCAATCTCAAAAATGTAATCCTTCCTGATAGGAATGCAAATAACTCAGACTGTAAATCTGTCGAACTTTTTCTACGGATGTTCGAATCCTGCCTCACCCACTTGTTTACCTATACAGTTTTGGGTGATACGTTATTGATAATGAGCATGAATTTTCCCAGTGTAGCAACAATTGAGACAGGCTGTACAGACCTCACATGTCAAGAATTAAGTTACATTTCTCCTATGAAGTTACCAAGAAGATACAAATTCCGGGAAAGTCTAACATGGGGAAGCGTCAACACTGGTGCTTGAACAAAACATCGAGGTGCAATCTCCAAGAGGGTTGGAGAATAGCATAGAATTGTACCTTTGAAATAACGATGACCTGAGCACCATTATGAAACTTCAAGCTATCGCGTTCGAAGTTAATAAGACATGCTCATAACTTTCTATTTTCAGTTAGCGCCTGCTTATTCTACTTAGCTCTCAAGGGAGGGATGTCTATTTCCTTAGAGAAAGCCTTCTTTCAAACCTTGCTTTCCAACACCAAAACCATAAGACAACATCAGTCCAAACTTCAAATTAAAGGTCTCAGAAGCATCACTATTTCAGATTAAGGTAACATCTGAAATCTAGTGTGATGAATTTAACAACTCAAAGGAGCAAAACAAGAAGTCTACAACTTATAGTTATGTAGCTTTAATCGCACATAATATTTCACATTATTATTGTTCAGTCGGGTGTTTCATGACGGTACCAACTCCACCTCTTCTTTTCAGACCACCCTCAAGGGTCCTAATGAACTGAATTGTTCTTGTAGGAAATCAATTCTATTAGCCAGTGACTTTACTCTATATTCCAACCAAAAACCAACCATCACAAATAGAGTAAAACAAAACAGCCAATTGAAGCTCAATCCAGAAATCACCCACTGAAGGGAAGAACAAACCCTAGCGAAGGACAATTGTTAAGAAGACAACAAATCCAGATTAAATTCCACTAAACCAACAACAAACGACGAACAATCAACACGACTAAGCATACCCACATACACAAATCAAACGTTAGCAGCATCAAAAGCATGAAATTGAACTAAAAAGAAAAGGAAGCTTACATTGCTTCCTTTCCAAACTTCGTACACGCGCTTCGCCATGATTGAGTGGTTCTCACTTCTCACTTACCCATGAAGAGAAGGGAAGATTTGGCACAGAAAATGGTTTGCTTTCATTAACTTTGTATGAAAATTCGTGCAAAAGAAAAGGGCGGTCCTCTGGTTCAAATGCGGTGGACGGAATGATGGGTTTTGTAGCTTTTGGCGTCTTTCACAACACTCTCTCTTTCCACTTTATTTTCCATACTTTGGTTTGGTAAAGAAGGGGATTTTGAGAGTAGTGGACTACGATTTGTGTGGAAGAATGTTTGGAAGGAATCTTATGACAATATGAGGAACAGTTTAATGCTGTATGGGTGGGATGGTTAGTAATTGAGATGACCAAATTACCCCTATCTAATGCTAATTGGTGTTTGTTTCGGTTGCAGGTTCAGGGGCTTTTTGGGAATTAGATGAGCTCGGCATGGTTGAACACCAAATCCAGATAGACAGACATGTGAAGAGCTGAAATGCCATGTTCATACATATAAAATAGCATTGCCAAGAATCTTGGCTGACCTACACATCTGCAATTTGCTTACAACTATCTTAACAATTTCATTAAAAACCGATGAAGTTGAAAAGGGAGAAGGAATCTATGAAAACCAAACACCAAGAAAAATTGTAGCAGCTATAAGTAGAATCCGAATCAACTAAATGAAAGAAATTTTGTCTGAAAGAAACCGGAATTAAAATAGCAAGAAATAGTTGTATTTTTGTGCTTATAAAAAATTGGGTATTTCTCTTATAATAAACAATGCTTCATTTTTTTATTACAGAGCATGCACACATTTAGTTGAGGTGGTTTTGAATATTTTTTTTAACTAACTTACTCTTGTTGGGTTGTGTTACTCTTTTTCTCAATCACAACATACGCATCATCACCAAACTCATCACGAGTCTTGTTTTTATGATCGGGATTGTTCATAAGATTTCATCATATTTGGTCAAAAATGAATGGCCTCCGTTGAAAAGTATATTTGTTGCGTGACGAAGTCATGTGATGATAATTATCGAATTATCTTAATTTGGTTGACGTATAAATTGATCGTCAAACCATGGATCCATGTAGCTCCAATGGCCAACAAAAACTAATAAAATTGTTGAACAGATAAGACTTCTACCAGTAAAGGTTTCCTCCATATCGGTACAACTTGTCTTCGTCTTAGTGTAAAATATATTTCTACCGGTAGAACACTTTGCTTCTACCAATACAATTAGCTATTGTTCGATATATGAAACTTTGCTTATACCGATAGAGCACTAGGCTACTACCAATACAAAGTGCCACTGTTTTATTTTGAATGATAGCTTCTACCGGTGGAAACTTTTCCATCTATCGGTACAATTCAGTTATGTTTCATACTCATGATTACTCTGTGACTTGAAATTTGGCATTTGCCCCTATATTATTTTAAACATCATATTGAGCCCATGTCTTGTTTGAACCTAGATTTATTGTAGTTGTTTCCATTCCGTTCAAATATTGCGAGATCTGATACTTCGAACTTCATATACTCAAAAAACACCAATTATGAACTTATGCCTTGTCTTCCCTACCCCAAACGTAACATTGAACCCTGAACCTTAGCATATTAAGTTTACAACATGTTCATATTTGATTGCGTGATTGGAGTAGGATCAATGCATGATGTGATTTGGGTGCAGTGTGAAGTTATCACCACGTTTTATTAGACCTTTTGAAACTCTAGAGAGAATTGGAGAGGTGGCATACCGACTCACCTTGCCACCACAACTATCCAGAATTCATGACATGTTTTATGTATCAATGTTGCGCAAGTACAAGCAGAGCCCTTCACATGTGTTGGACTGGACAAGGTTGGATTTTGAAGATGATATTTCGTACGAGAAACGATCGGTGGAGATTCTAAATACGAGGGGACAAGTCTTGTGTGGAAAGAAGATTCTATTAAGTCCAGGTATTATGGAAGCATCATGGAATTAAGGAAGCTACGTGAGAACGAGAGTCTGAGGTTCGTTCTAAGTACCCAGAGCTATTCACTTCTTAGTTGTTAATTTCGAGAACAAATTTCTTATAAGGAGGGGAGGTTGTAAGGACCGCGCCCAATTTGGTATTGAATTCATGAATTATTAAGTATCTTATTTAATTTTAGAGTAAAATTGGTAATTGTTAGAAATTAGGGACTTAATTGAAACATGTGTGAGACCAAAGGGGACTATAGTGTGTGTTACTCTTTTATTAATATAAATATCTGTGTTTTAGACTTATTAGGATTGCCTAACATCATATTCAACGTTTAGAGTTAGAGAGGAAACCCTAGGAAGCCTCCCAATCTCATTCGAGGGAGAAATTGATCTAGAAGACGTGCACTGGGACATCCAAGATCGTGAGAGACGCAACTAGAAGTATCATATCGGGTGTTGAAGCATAGATCGAACCAAGTGTTGGTGTGTTCGCGTCAAGAAACAAAGGAATCACTGTGTTCTTGAAGTTGTAGATTCATCGTCTCGAGATAGAATTCTAGTTAAAACTTGATATAATATTGTTTGATGTGTTCCATGTTGTTCTTGGAGATAAGGATTAGTTATGTGATGTTGTTCATGGATCTAAAAGTTAAGTTTGAGGATTTTCTCACAAAAAACCTAATGTTTCTCACATAATCTGATATCTATAGCGTACATGGGCTGACCGGTCAGGATGCACAAACTAGAAATATTCCACTAGCTTAATCTGACCTGTCAGGGTGTGACGGTGATCGGTCAAGGTGAGTTTTCAATTTTTAAATAGTGGCAAAACATGACCGGTCAGGATTGTGGTGCAACCATTTAGGATATTCTTCTCAAAATTGACAGAAAGCAATTCTGACCAGTTAGGATCATCCCTTAACCAGTCATGGTCAAACCTAATCGGTCAGGGTTGCGTCTCAATCAGTCAGCCTTGCCTGAATCCCTATTTTTTGAAAAAACTCTTTAAACGTTATGTAATATCTGGAACTACCTAGTTAGATTTTGACTACTGAGTGAATGTCTAGGGAAAATAGTGAATGTTGATTCTGGTTTGATAATTATTTCACTTGCATGAATTAGTTGATGAATCATGAGTTCATGAGCATAGTTGTGTCATTGGGATGAGTAATTTTACTTGTCTCCATGAATTGTCGTCGGTTAAAGGCCGTAGAAACCACTGGTCTCCACAATCGACTTGGATAGCCATTAGTGAAAGACCGTAAAAAGATATAGGTCCTCATGGCCATCATGGATAGCCATTGGTGAAAGACTGTAAAAACATGTTGGGAGTAACTTGAGGCATCATTTGTTATGGTCTGATCGGTTATATGTTTCATACTATTTATCATTACCTCATGGATGTCATGGGTACCGTTGTTAAGTTTGGCATAATATATATTGATCATCATTAAGTTCTGTTGTATCTAGTATCCTATACAAGTTTCGGCTAATGTTTTTTTGTTAAATTTTTTACAGGGACATATATTGAGCGTATAATATAGAGCTTCAGGATTTGTCGAGTAGCGAAGGATTTATACTTTTGAGCATTATGGGACCCTTTATAATTATTCATGCTAGTTGACTTAATTGAGAATGTATTTGGAGATTAAGTTTTTATATGAGATTTACTTTCATTTTATGGGTTTTCTAATCATTTTATACTCATAATTAGGTTAATTACACTAATTCTTTTGAACTAGTAAAAACTCCACATTGAGCCCAACACTCTAGATTATTGCAATCGGACCACAATTAAACAATAAACTTAAATCCACGAATCTCTACAATAAACAAAAAAATATAAGATAATAAATATTGAACTTCGTGTCCTCACAACTGATTTTAACCCATTTGGTGAAGTAATCTGTTGTTGTGATAAAAAACTTGAAGCCACCAAGAGCCATGAGCATCTTGCCAACAATATCCAAGCCCTACTGCACGAATGGCCAAGGACTGGTGAGGGGTGACAACTCTTTGGTCGATTGCCGAATGATCAGTGAGAACTTATGGCAACTGTCACACCTCTGAACAAAATTTTCAGCATCCTCGTGCATTTTAGGCCACCAGTATCCATAAGTAATTGCTTTGTGTGCTAAAGAACAACCCCTAAGTGGTAGCCGTAACTGCCAGCATGAATCTCATACAGAACCTTATTCATCATGGTAGGGTGGACACAATATAGGTATGGTCCAAAGAATGACAGTCGGTATAGCTTGGAATCTAGCAAGACACAAAACCGTGTTGACTTGTGAACGATTCGATGGGCCTCCCTCTTGTCAAGTGAAAGCTTATCATCTTTCAAGTATGTCATTATTGGGTCCATCCAGCTTGGACCGAGCTTTACCATTAATACTGCTTACAATTGATATTCTTCAATATTGGGTTGAGCCAACGTGTCAACTAAGATGAACCATGGGCCCATAACCTCGGCGACCGAAGCCACCCCGGCCAATGCGTCGGCATGTGAATTTTGTTCTCTTGCCACTTGCTCAATTCTGATAACCTTAAATTGAAAGACCAGTTCCTTGGCCTTACTCGCATAACTGCCTATCTGCTCATCCTGACTTCGTAGTCTCTAGAAACTTTATTAACAACCAATTGAGAATCACTATAGATGACCAATTCCTCGACCCAGCCTCATACTCTACCTCATTGTTAGAAATATGGAAATCCATCAAAATAGAGTGCTCGTGTACAACATCCAACGGTGAGATTAAAACAACCCATGCTTTGGCCCCCTAGTTGTTTGAAGCTCCATTGATATAAAACTTCCAAATATCCCCCCAAACAAGGACCAAGTGACCATCGGTTCGCTCTAGTTGGCAGCTTGCTCTGTAGATTTATTGGTAACTATTGTGATTACTGAGGCGTGAACTCAGTAATAAAGTCTTCCATGACTTGGGTCTTTATGGCTGTACGGGACTAAAAATGAATGTAGAAGTTGGCCAATTTAATGGCCCACCGAGATATCGTCCCAGATAAGTCAACCTTTCGCAACAAGAATTTTAGTGGATATTCAATCAAGACTAGAATAGTGTGGCCTTGAAAGTAGAGTCCCAATTTTCTAGATGTCGTGACAAGTGCAAGAGTTAACTTTCAAGAGGAAGATACATGGTTTTAGCATTGAGCAGTGTTTTGCTAGCATAGTACACTAGACTGCACCTCGTCTCAGTTTGTCGAACAAGTATCGAGCTGACTACATGTGCCGCGTCCGCGAGATACATGTACAACATTTCTCCTTCTCTGGGCTTTGTCAATAGGGCTACTGAGGTGAGACACTACTTTAATCGAGCAAGAGTATCGTCACACTCCACGCTCCATTTAAAGTTTTGTTAGTTGCTTTTCATCAAAACTTCAAAGAATGATTGGCACTTATCAGATGACCGACTTATGAATTGATTGAGAGTAGTTGCCATGCATCCCTTTTAACTTCTGTACTTCCTTGATGGTAGTCGGCCAGGTGAGCTGTTGAATTGTCGTAATCTGGCCCGGATTAGCCTCAATCCCCCTTCGAGGCACCAAGTAGCTGAGGAATTTTCTAGATCTGACGTCAAACACGCACTTAGAAGCATTAAGTCTCTGCATGTGCTTCTTTAGTATATCGAACACCTCTTGAAAGTCCCTCAGGTGGTTCCCTTTCTCGAATTTTTTTAATGGCCATATCATGTATATAAGCTTCTATTGTGTTGCCAAACTGCTTCTCGAACAATTTTGTAACCATTCATTGATAGGTTACTTTGGCATATTTCAGACCGAAGGGCATCAGTTGGTAACAATAGAGGCCTCTCGAGACGATGAAAGTCGTTTTGTCCCGATTCGAGCCGAACATAGCGATCTGGTGGTAACCCATGTGTCCATGAAATTCATAACTCATGGCCGACCGTGGCGTCCAATTGGTTGATTTTTAGCAGAGAAAATTGTTCTTCAGGCACGCGTCGTTTAGGTTCATGTAGTTTGCACAGACCTGCCACGTACCATTCTTTTTCTTTACTACAACGATGTTAGCCAGCCAGCCAACTTGAATATTGGACTTTTCTGATTGCTTTGGCCTCCAACAACTTGTCTACTTCTTCAATCACTGTTTATGTATGATTTAAGACCGATTGATAAGCTTTCTGAACCACTGGCCAACACGCCAAATCAACGTTGAGCTAGTGGCAAATGAAATCTAGGTCCACCCCACGAATTTCATTGGGACTCCATACAAACACCGTCATATTCTTCTTTAAAAATTGACCACCTATTCCTTCTCTCATTCGGCCAGAGATGAGCTAACGAGAAAGAGTCTCTTCGCGTCACTTGCATCTAGTGGGATTGTAATTAGATCTCCGAAGACCTTCTCGGTGGTTGGAATACCAACCTCTTCCAAGACTAGCAGATCAGGCACCTCAAACCAATGAACCTATTCGGGGGTGGTTCTCTTCACAACGACAATGTAACATTTTTTGGTTGTCACTTGATTTCCATAGACACTCTCTACTCTGTTCGACCCAATGAATCTCTGGACCTGGTGATAGGATAACGCCACCCCCTAAGCATATGTACCCATTCTTTGCCGACAATGGCATTATATGGTGACAGAACGTCCACCATAACAAATTTCATCGGTAAAGTTACTGAACCCGCGAGGACCAGGATGGAGAACCTATCGAGTGGCCAGACTAGAGCCTCATTGAAACTGACCAACAATACTTCAGTTGGTTGGAGATCGGCTTCATTGTATCCCATCTTTTTGAACAAACTACAATACATGACTTCGGTCGAATTGTCGAGATCGACTAACACTCTATTGATAAACTATGTATCAAATTGCAGCTTGATTACCAGAGCATCATTGTGTGGATGTCGTACTCTCTTTGGATCCTTGTAAATGAATGATATTACTCGCTCTGGCCTTGCTCAACACTTTATGGGAGCCGACTCGACGCTCATCACCTCTTTTCCTGCAGTAATTTGCTGCAATTCGAACTTAAGCCTTTCTTCCTTAGCTTGATCCATCATGCCATGGATTACATGGATCGTGCGCACCTCTTCAATCTCAACCACTCGATTATTGTAGTTCTCTGGTACTCCAGCCTTGGTTTTCTTCTCATCAATTCATTCCTTCAAGTGTCCTGCGACCACTAACTCCTTCACGAAGGCTTTGTACTGTTGACAGTTTTCAATAGGTGCCCCCGATCTATATGGTATGAGCACCTCAACCTATGGTTTCTTGATTTTGATTCAACCATCATCTTGTTCTGTCATTTGAAGAATGGTTCATTTTCAATTTTCTTAACCAGCTAATATAGTGAAATCTTAGAAGTTGTCTTTTTAGCTACAAATTTGAACAGTCAAATCTCATTTCTCTCTCCTGACCGAACAACATTTGCTCATTTCGGCGCTCTTTGCTCCCCTTTGTCTTGCTAACTGTGTTTTGTTTGGCCTACCTCTTCTCCTCATTCGCCTTCTCTAACTGAGCATGCATGTAACGCCCCATCTATACCACTAGTCCAATAATTTGTTGGAGCCCAACCACGTGGCCCAAATGCTTAAGTCTAAGTTATTAGTAGTAGCATACATGGTTCATTATTTACCCAAGATCACTTATGTAAACTTTCGATGTGAGATGGAATATCACAATCTCCCCACCTTTAAGACCTTACGCCCTCGCAATAGATTGTACACTAAAGTCACCATGACCTAACCCAGGGTCATTCCCTAGCGACCAAAGAAAGTTCCAACTCCACACTCGATTGTGTACACAAGTCGCTCTGATATTATTTGTAACGCCCCATGTATACCACTGGCCTAATAACTTGTTGGAGCCCAACCCATGTGGCCTAAATGCTAAAACCCAAGTTATTAGTAGTAGTATACATGGTTCATTATATACCCAAGATCACCTATGTAAACTTTTGATGTGGGACAAGATATCACAATGCAGCTTGATTCAACTCATAAGCTCGTCCATGCTTGTTGGTGAGACGAGTAGCAGATCCTCAAAAATCATGTTCTTTGAGTCTAGGCCAAGCTTAAACGACGTAACTACTATCTTCGAAGCGCATTCCTCTATGTTGTTGTATATCTCCCAGTAACAAGTTGTGTATTGTCAAAGTGATTCAAACTTTGACCTCCTGAGACTTTGTGATGAACCGAGTGCAGAACGCCATGCACAAATCTTTTCAGTAAGAGATAGACCCCTCTAGAAGCTTATCAAACCATAACAGACTGATCTCCCCCAAACTAAAGGGGAACACCTTACACATAACGGCATCATTGGTAGAGTATAAGAACATCATCTATTTATAGTGAACTAGGTGAGTGTACAAGTCTGTTTTTGGCTCATACTTATTGAACTTGGGGTGGGCAAACCATGGAGGAGGTTCAACAAACTCGATTTATAGAGTAAACGGAGATGTGATCAATCATTCATGAGCAGTTTTCGAATGAGTCCGAGCCGACGCAACATCGCGAACAGGCACTCGGTCGTCCCTAAATCTGTCTTTTTTGGCCATGTCCAACCTGTTCCTTAAATCTTCCCTTAGCCTTTTTTCTGTTCAGCCAACTACCGGGCTGAGCATTGGATTATTGTCCACCTCTTGGTCTCCTTGCCTCTGCAGTGTCGAAACCCTACGATCGTCCTTGCGCTTTGCCAATTGTTGTTTCGAAGATGGGGTTAGCGTTCAACGTGCATTGTTTCCACCGTTGCACCGGTCGCAACCACTTTAGAGCCCAGCCTGTGGCGCACAAACATGCGCCTAGACTATTCGTCACCAAGCGGCGTCACAATTCTAGAGCACTCCTTACCTCAAGTTCGGCTGGCCACTGGAACCTGATTCTTCTATGTATCAGTCCTGAGTTGAAGAACTTCCAAGCTCAAATTGTCAAGAGCTTGGTCCATTTTGTCCAAGTCACGCTCTAGCTGCTTGTTGTACTCAGATCTTCACCATTGAGCCTTGTGGTCCTAACTTCCCTCATCAATAGAGATTCAACCATCGTATGTATCAGAAAAGAAATATTGTTTTCCCCATTAATGTCGCCAATTGTGGGGTTATGAATATCCCCCAGTCTGATCCGATTCATCTCCAAGATTCGAATTCCTCTTATTGCTTGCACAGGGATTAACCAATTAGTGCCACCAGACTATTTTCAGCCTAAAGGCATTTCGATACTTAAGTTAGAACGTATAGGACGAAATAACAATATTAATTGTACTTGTAATTGTAGCGTATTTAATTCTGCCTTATGATCTCCTATTTATAAGCCACTAAGTGTCTTAGTTTGGTAATAGAATGTCTTGGGATCTTTTTCCCTTATTACATACTTCCAAGTTTGGCCAATATCTTGCAGCACCTAAATTTTTGAAATAGGAACTTCCTTTTACAGGCCCTTTGGCTATGAATGTGAGAAAAGAAAAGAAAAGAGTATAGTTTCGTTTAATGATGAGAAAAGAAAATAAAGAAATATGATCTCTCACCATCTCATTTGGATTGACAAAATGAGAGTGAGTGAGTGAGAGAGAGAGAGAGAGAGAGAGAGAGAGAGTCATTTCTCTCATTTTCTTACCTATTTTATTTGGCTAGCCTACATCAGATAAAAGAAAAGAAACTATCTTACTTATTTTACTAAAAAATCCAATACAGTAAATGGTACCCAAAAAAAAAGGAAAGATAAAAGTTAGCAACATAAAAAAATTGAACTCTTTTAGGTTTCTTTTCTCATGAAATCTCACTAAAATTGATGAGAATCAAAATGGAGGTTTGAAGGAATTCTCTTTTATCACCCTCTTTCACCTTCTCTCATCATTTCTAAACATGGGAGAGATTATTCATTCCCTCAATTTTTTTTTTCTCTTTAAATTCATCAATCCAAAGGGACTATTAAACCGTACACCTTCCCATTAGGTTCTGCCGCTTTAGAAGATTTTGACTACACCAGCCGCGCAGCGAGCCAATTGTTCGGCACAAGGGCGACCCACACACTAGTCTCATCCCTAGGTTAGTCGTTCCTCAGATAGCCTGTTCGATAATACAAGTGCCCCTCGCTACCAACACGACCCATGTCAATCAAACCTAGCCTGACCTTCATCCTGATCCATTCGGTAATACGTTGGTCGAGACCCCACGTTACCGACTCGATCCATTCAATATGGGCTCAAACCGTCCACCTAACCCATCATATCGGATTCGAGTCGATCCGATAATTCAATCCACTACAAAGACCATTGATGAGTGTTTTTTTAAAAAGGAACCAAAAATGATCTAAACCTTCACATGGGACGAATACATAAGTTATTCCATAGCATGAGACTTTTACCCCCCTCGCTCTCCTCCTCCTCCCAGAGAAAGGACCGAAGACTGAAGCTTTGTTCCTATTTAAAACGAGAGAATAAGAATGAGAGGTTGGAGTTCTTGTGACATGGTTCCAATCAATAATGAGATTAATGGTCGTCTTGTACGAAGGAGATCTCTATATTCAGTTCCATCATACAATTATTCACGACGGCTTTTCATCATTCATTCTTTGCGGATTAGAAATGGTATATTTATGTGCAAGTATATGTGTAATGCACGTAAAGAATGATCTAGAAAGTGGCTAGAAGAGAGAAAGAGAAGTGTTATGGGACACGAGGGAGGTTAGTAGTTTTAAGCAGTTACCAAATGCAACCATATATAAATTTGAATGGATGTTTTAATTTTATGATATTGCTAATTCAAGTAATAAAATAGAGCAGTGGTGTTTTTGCACTATCATGGGTGTAATTGGCATGTAAAAGGCTGCCTGGCCGGTCTCTCCAAAATAGGGTTTTCTCTATCAATTTTGTCTAGACGCGTTTGTCTGATGGTATATGATTTCATATGTTCAGTTTTTTGATTGCCATGAATGTTCTCCCCAGAGGTCTGTCGCCCAGGTTTGATCCACCCAATTCACATCAATGAACTCGATGACGCAATGCGTAGCATAAATGATATGGCAAACTTAGCACTTGTCTACAACAAGAACAAGCAGTATGTTCGTGCACACTTTCTGCCTCATTAAACTCGCCTTCTCCATTTCATTGTATTATTAGGTGTATTTTCTTATGAATTTGGGAAAATTATAATACAATTTTCTACGATGCACGTGTAGTGCAAATATAGTGATGTAATTTTATCTGCTTCATATTTTGCTTCCTTGGCCTGAAGCTTCTACTCCCTAAAATTTCAAACTCTGCATTTCTTCTTCTGTGGGTGATGAGAATATCAAGTCTTTCTTCATCCTTTTTCACCATTTACTTAATAATTACTTTCAAGAAGGACAATGATTCACAACGCAAGAGTTTTGCGTTTGTGATGGTGCTTTAAACATTGCCCTACCCTGTTGTTCTCAAGCCCGGCAAATCCAAAAGCTCTTAAGACAGCAACTACAAATGTTTTGAGAAACATGCCTTTGGATTTGTCATCGACTAGGAAAAAGGTCATAGTAGAGAAACTACTACTCAAATCTACATTCATACATAATGAGAATCATGATGAACTAAGCCTTAATAAAGCATGTTTACGTATATACATGAGAAATTTTATGTACCTAAGTAAGCCATCAAACCAAGTTTATAAAAACTACATAGGAAAGTTTCTACATAAGCCATCGGAAAAGGTTTTAAACAAAGAAAATAATTCTTTCGTAACAAGTGAAGAAAAAAAATGCATGAAATCTAAACCGAGATATGGAATAAAGCAGATCAAAATTGAACTCAAGCAATGTCTACAGCATCCGAGGGTTGAAGCAGCATAACCTCTCAAGCCTGGCAAAAGGCAAAAGATCCAAATCTGGCAACTGCAGTGTTTAGAGAAGCAAGCCTTTGGATGCTTCATCGTCAACAAGCCTTCGAATCTTCATCACCAAACAACTAATACAAATTTACCATGTCCTCTACCAAATAAAATTCACACTTATATGAAAGAGAAACACTCGTTGGTTGAGCACTACTAATTACTAAAAAAGGCAGCAAATCAAGTAAATCAACTTTCAAAATTGTAATACATCCAAGGGACAATTGAAGCAGAGCTATATCTCAAGCCTGGCTAAGGCAAAGATCTTACGCAGCTACGTAGCCAGGCAAAGATCTTACGCAGCTACAACAAAAGTCTTGAGAAACAAGCTACAGACTTCTCATAACAAAACAGTAGTTGAGGTGGAAAGTACATATACTACTACTAAACATGCACATGCACATTCACATCATAACCCTACGCAAAATTAAAACCCAAAATGCCATAGCAGAAAATTTGTCCCGAGAATGTGCTATGAAGACAATGATGAATGGTAGAAACAATGCTTATACTACAAAGCCAGAAAAGCCAGCAAAGCTAATTAAAGTTAAACATCTAGGAAATAGAGCGCCATTTGCTCTCAAAGCAAAAGCAAAATATCTTAGGCAGACTAATTCATTACATCCAATAGGTAACGAGATAATCCTCCAGAAAATCAATATTCAACAATTTTCTTGAAAATATATGCTGTAAAAGCAGTAAAGCTAATCAAAACACAAATCATTGTTTCAGACATCCAAGGAAGGAATGAAGCAGCATTATCTCTCAAGCCTGGCAAAGACGAAAGATCTTAGGTGGCCACTGCGAATGTTCAGAGAAACAAGCCTTTGGAATTGTCATCATCAACAGTACTTAAGAGCGGACAACCGTTACAGGACCACTAATGCAATTCTATTTCCGCTACATCCATAAAAACATGTTTTACAAAGCCCTCCAGCAAACTTAAAATTGGTAAATGATCATATACTAGCATGCTGCAAGACAGTAAAGCTATCAAGAAAATTATTACAAACATCACTGAAGATGAAGGATTTAAGCAGCTAATGTCTCAGGCCTGCAAAGATGAAAGACAGACTAAAACTGCAATCGTATTAAAACCAAGCCTCTGAATTTGTCATCATTAACAGCAGTTTAAGGAGGAAAATATGTAGCCTACTTCATGTGCATTCGCACCTCCAAACTAGAAAATTCAATTTCAAACATCCATTGATGAAAATTATTTCTTTGCGGATGAACCACAAAAAAATGGATACTATCAATTTAATCCACAATACATAGCGAGAAATACAGTAAACCAAAATCAAATTCAAGCAAAGCAAAGGGGAAGGATCTCAGGCGTACTTATTCTATCAAATCCATGTATGTGTTATCATAATCTTCTAGCATACTTAAAACCCATGAATTTTGATCTACTAGATATGCTGAAAAGGCAGTAAAGTAAATCACATGCAAATAAACGTCTCAGACATCCAAGGAAGGATAAAAGCAGCATTATCTCTCAAGCCTGGCGAAGGCGAAAGATCTTAGGCGGCCACTGCGAATGTTCCGAGAAACAAGCCTTTGGATTTATCATCATAGACAAAGGGGATTCAATCAAATCCATGTGTGTGTTATCATAACGTTCTAGCATACTTAAAATCCATGAATTTTGGTTTACTAGGTATGCTGGAAAGGCAGTTAAGTAAATCACATGCAAATAAACGTCTCAGACATCCAAGGAAGGATTAAAGCAGCATTATCTCTCGAGCCTGGCGAAGGCGAAAGATCTTAGGCGGCCACTGCGAATGTTCCGAGAAACAAGCCTTTGGATTTATCATCATAGACACAGTGAAATCGAAACAAACATGTCGAATGAAAACCATAAAGAATCACCGTTCACCAATAAACTTCCAATAACAGATGAGCAAAAAATGTCCCATCCTTTAATGATCAGCAAAAAAACACACAAGATTTTGCTGACAAAGTGAAGGGTGGATGCATATCGGGAACTTGTTCATCCCTGAAGCAATTGATATAACACTAAAGGGGCAGACATGTCCCAATGTGAAGGCAAATCAGTACAACTCTAGGTAAACCTCTCGAACACAAATCAACAAAAAAACAAGTGTGTACGTGTATTCTCTCAACTAAGTCAAAGGCCAAACTCCTAGTTTGTTTGGCCGAATATTAGCATCATATTGGACTAGATATCGAGGGACTACCCAAAAGATTAAACATACAAAGCCAGGTATGGTATTATTAATTCACTCAGGAATAGTCTAACAGTATTACCTATTCTATAGCCTTGTACATCTCTCCAATATGTGATAATTAGATCGCATACCTAACAAACGGGCCCTTAAAAAACTACGATTCCTTACCAAAGACAAAATCTACATCCATGAACATAAATGTGTTAATTAGGTTTTTTAGCTAACAGAGGTGGGTGTGTCAGACATCCATGGAAGGGTAACACCAGCTCTCTAGCCCAGTGAAGGCGAGAGCCATCTCAAGCGGCAAGTGCGAATATTTTTGAGAATTCGTCTTTTGGGATTTACTGCAAAAACCATGCAACAAAAACAAACACTTTAACCAATAATGAACTAAATCTGTCACACACAGACATGAAATATTGTTCTTGATACGACAAATCTTCATATAAACATACTAATTACATAAACTGAGATCGAACCCCATACTCTACGGCACATTGTCTCCATGCCTCAATTCATAATGGAGAGGGAGGGAGAGGCGATTAGGGCTTAGAGAATGTGCATATTGACGAGTTTTTATACAAAAGATTGAGGGAAGGGTTTAGGGTTTTGGTGTAAACGTCAGATCGGCGGCCGCATTACAGTGGACATTTGAAATTTTTCTGGATAGTTTGCAGCCCGCTATGGGCCTCACAGTCCATTGGACTCCCAAATGTTGGGGCTGTTTGAAAACGACTGTATGTTTTCAGACATTTGGGCTCCTTCAGAGGATCTACAATAATGGATGGGAAAAGTGGGCGAAAGTCTTTTTCTCTGTCTATCAATCGTATCGGCCGGCACCGGCCTCGTAGTGAGATCCGCTTATTTTTCTATCATTTTGGTTATCGTACTAACTTGTTTCAAGTTGTTTTGATCTGTTTTAGTCGGTTTCGATTTGTACCGGCTAGTATTATACTTGTTTACAAATTTCAATTTTTTTAATTTTTATTAATATTTTTTTAGATAATTATAAATTGAGACTAAAATTATTTCTTTTTATGTTTAGTAATATGTTTTTAAATTGTGATACTTTATTTTATATGTCCAATCTAATTTTTATTAAGAAATATTATTTGAAAAATGTATAATAATTTTAGTAGTACATTTAAAACGCCTGTATACACTGATACTAGTAACAAAAATGGTCCGTTCATTTACCGCAGTAGTAACAAAAATGGTACGTTCATTGGTACAAGATAGATAACTTTGAGATAGATTCATTCAAAAAATTAGGTCCACTAGAGATATTATGTGGCAAAATTTGATATAATGGATACAATATTAATGAAAGCTTGCTCTTAAAGATCAATTTATTCTTATTCGAACTATCAAGTTAAATATGTGCACCAAGTAATTGTGTTTAAAGGTTCTTTTCTTTATTCAATAAAATTTGTTCAATAATTGTCAACAACTATGAAAATAAAGGATCATGGGCACCAAGCTTACTGTTCCTCTTGCCTTCTCGGGACGATTGCCTTCTGTCAGGATGCCAAGCAATCAAAGGCATCATCCTTGAGATCGCCCGAGTGTTATAGAGACCGAGCAAGTTACAACCTCCTTGCTCAGCTCAGGTTGTCCTGTCTAGGACAACTAATCGGTCGTCAATCCCGTCCAATTGATCGAGTGCACCCGACTGCATGCCGATTGGTCTTGGATCCATAATAGACTTATTAGTTGTCCCACATTCTCTTGTCTAAAGAGCAAAATGAGACATAAGGAACCATTCCCTTACTGAGAGGCGACGGTTACTGCTAGCATTTAATGCTCACTCGGGTCATCTCCTCATCGCGTTGTCGAAGCTTTTACGAAGTCAGCAGAATATCAAGCCACCCTGACCTCATTTTTTTACTCAGATGTCAAATGCTTGGAGAGGAAGCTGACCCACACCTTTCTCGAGCTTGACCTTGACGAGTTCAATTATGAGAATGACTTTGTCTCTAAAGAGGAACTTGATGGTTTCGGGCCGAACAGTTGAATCTCCTATGTATTTTTCTTTTGTTGTCTTCCGTAGGCTTTGGCTTTTTTTAGAAGACTTTTTTTGTTTGAATGACTCATCTTGCGTTGTAAATGCTTGTTAGTTTGACTTATAATTCGGATCTTAACTCCATGACTTTGCACATTGTGACTTTGTTGCTTTTCTTTATTGTTCATTTTTTCCTTCTACGAGTTAGTCCTTGTCCCCTGTCTTTCTTGGTCATAGGTCATGCCTGTGTAACTGAGATAGACAACATTTGAGCTTGCCTATTTCCCTAGGATGTCGAACTTATTTTCGAATTGGAGTGGTCTAACAAGCGACCTCTTGGGCTCGATCTAGTCATCAACTGGAACTGCTCAGATGGAGACCTCTTGGGACTAATCCAACTGGCGATTGAAACCGCTCAGCCGGAGACCTCTTGGGTCTGATCCAACCAACAATTGAATTAATCTGTATTATGCGAAAAGTGGTATTGCACAAAAAGTGCTATTGATTCTCATTGAACTTAAGACGTACACTCGGACGCTCCATCATAGCTAAGGCTTGAGATAGGTGGAGACCTGGATAACAGCAAAAAATGAGGCCTAGAATTAATCAACAAAAGACGGGAATGACAAAATACAAAGGAGATCAAGATTGAAGCCAGAAGACGCGTCCACTGGTATAGCCCACGTTGAATGGCCAAGAAGAACATTGTCTACCGATGGAGAGAACAGCCTATCGGTAGAGGACCTTTCCTACCGGTAAAAGTTCCTTTGAAGATCTATTGAAGAAAGCACTTGTCTACAGGTAGAGAATATTGCCTACCGGTAGAGCGTGAGTCTGACATGTATTAAATACAAATTTTGCCCTGTAGTGACTATCATACTTTAGGCTTATTTCCCCCAATGCTTTTATGCTGTAAAAGGACATAATGGGGCTTTTTAAGCATTATTTTTGTCCCCCTTTGCATGTGACTTTGTATGTATATGGGGGAAACAAAGAGAACAAAAAATATTAGATTTTAGTCAACACATATACTAGCTTTTTGTTATTGAGAGCTTATCTCTCTAGCTACTTGTGTTCTTCATTTTTTTCAGCATTTTTCTCTTGTAAATTGTAATATTTGGACTACAAAGTAAATAATCTAAAGCTCTATTTATATTTCTTTCATTGCTCTTGCTTATTGATCTTACTTTTCTTGTTTTCTACATATTTTTTAGGAGTTTTTGGTAAGTTTAGCTTCTTTTTTTTTACCTCCTCTAATCATGAAGACCTTATTCTCTTCTATTTTTAGTTTTTGTTCTATAAGCATGAGTAGCTAAATCTTCATAGATTAGGTCTAAGGATGAAGTTTTATTAAAACTCAATATTAGTCAATATCTCCTAAGTATTTTTCAACCTCGTTATTGGATCTATACAAGTTCTTCTTCTTAAAAACAAAAATAAAGTATTGAACTTTTGCTTAGTTATTGCCATATTTCTATTATATCTAATATTTAAGCTTATATTCTCTCTATTTTAACTTACCTTTTCTTGAACTTGGATAGATTTAGAAGCACATCTTTTGAACTAAAAAAATTAATTTTTATTAAATATTTTCTGATCTAGAATCCTTGGCCGGAAACTATATTGAGTTATAAAATGAGATATTGTCTAGTAGAAGTTTAAGGTAAATGAAATCCAAAGACTAAGCCTATTGTAGTAATCGTGATTTATTTCCTCATTTAGTTTAATATAGTTGCTAATTATCACCAAAATAAACTTTGAGGTTAACATTTGAAACGTCAAAAAATAATTGCGAAATCTTTTGATCCTAACTTTTATTTCTCGTGGATCGATACTCCAGACTCTTCACTATACCATTTTAAATCTTGAGGAAAGTCCACTTTTAAAATATCAAATCTTGACTAGGTCGGTACCCTAACAACGCACTTTTGATGGCCGGTTAATGACTAGCAAATACATAAACCTGTGTGGTATTGTTTAAATTGATATTGATTTGATGACAATAAATAACAAAATCTATGATTCTATGAAAAAATCTACGATCCTATCAATATCAATTGTGACAATAAATAACAATTGATATTTAAAGATTTACATGACTTTGATTGTAATATCCTATGAAAAAATTGTACTTAAGATAAAAGGAAATGGTTATTTTGTCAAATTTACAATATTTTTGTCGTCTCTTCCTCGTACTCATCCCCTTCTAACTTGTTGTCGTTGTTGTAGATTCAATTGTTCAGATTTTTTTTTTGATTTCTTCTTATTCTTTGTGTGTCTCTAGGCTATATGATTTGATTTTTTCGATAAGGAATGCATGGACCATGTCAGCTCTCAATTGTTGGCAATCACATTTTGTTAGCTTGTTTTCTTTTTTCGATTCCTCACAATCTGATGGATTATGTAGCATACGACAATGTCGTAGACAACCATGCAGAAATGGATACTAATGTTGTGGTATAGGGTCGCTGACACATGAGCTTAGAAAACTTACGTAGATGGGTTTGGTTGTGGTGAATCTTTGGCACAATGTACTTTTTTTTAAATCTCTTTGGGGAGAGTTGTTTTGCATTCAAAGTTCAGATATGTTGCAAACACTTGTGCCTATAAGGGTATACATATCAACATCAGTTATTTTAAAGTAATGTTGATAATATTGAAGGATATATCATCATTTCTTATTATTTGAGATATAAGAATTATTAAAGTTTGTTAACATTGATGTGAACGTATGTCAATATTTAACAAATTCACTATCATTGTTTTTGTTTGTTGAAAGTCGGTGCATTTGGGGTTAAAACAGTGTGAATTTCTCAAACAAATGCAGTAAATTTGTTTCACAACTAACAAATTCGTAAAGTCTGTGAGCTTCTTGAATTTGCCAACAAAGAATGGTAAAAAGTCTTGTAAATTTATTTTTGAATTTGATAACACATCGAACTGTGGATTTTATTTGACAATGAACAAATTTACAGAGTCTGTGAAGATTTCTTTGACAATCAATAAATTCACTTTTATTATTTTCACAAATATTGTGAACAATGAAAGTCAATTTGTTTCACAACTAACAAATAGACAAACCATGTAAACAAAAAAAAGTGAATCTATTAAAATTAATAAGAAATAATTGTATTGATAATGAGTCAAAAATTCATAAATCTTGCTAAAATGAACAAATTAGAGATTGGTTTTAAAGTGTTGGTTCACTGAAAATGTTCATATGATCATCGATGTTGATTGTGTCTTTAGAAATTGTTATAGAAATGGTTTGATATATCATTTACATGTTTTATGTTGCGTATTTATGTTATAATCCACAAGGACTGCATTTATCTAAATATGGCAATTTAAACAATGGCAGATCGGCCGCCTATGATGGTGCGGTTGACAGGTTAAAAAAATATAATAAAATGGATATTTAAAATACATTTGACAAGTGAGGCAATTTGCAGTCATTGTTGACTTTTTGATTTGTAGAGTTTAATGTGTTTAATCGTTGGGAAGTTTGGCCTATCGTTCTTATATGCATTT
The DNA here is from genome assembly GCA_014822125.1 of Arbutus unedo. Classification (NCBI taxonomy): domain Eukaryota; kingdom Viridiplantae; phylum Streptophyta; class Magnoliopsida; order Ericales; family Ericaceae; genus Arbutus; species Arbutus unedo. The sequence goes on along the minus strand of JABCMJ010029612.1, from coordinate 7,087 downwards.
ATGATGTATTTGTAAAAGGAATGGAAGAAGATTGAAGATGCCTTGAAGCATTAAAAGTTTAACGTTAAGTTTCAAACATTATTCTTCTATTGTTCTATAAAAATCAACAAAGAACAAGAGATGCGAAGAACCACAACTGCAAAAATCCTCTCAATCTTGATTATTCACATATTTTGATTCTTTCTCTTTTGTACTTTCAATTGTTTGCATCTTTGACTGGGTATCATACAAAGAGAGAGCTCCATTGATGAATCATTCTTGAGAAAACTCTATATATCTCATAACAAGAAGAAGAAAAAATGTTCATCCTCTATTAATGTAACGACTCACTCCCATATTGTACAATATTGTTCATTTTTACCATTCAAACCCCATAGACTTTCCAATAAGTCACTTATTCCTGAATTGCTTCAGAACGAGCACGCTTAACTGTGAAGTTTTGTTTGATTTTGACACCATTACGGCTTAAAAAGGCCTTATATAAGGTGGGTTCATGGTCTATTATAAATACCACCAAACGATGTGAAATCTTTAACCACTCATTCAGACGTCTACTAAAACACCATCTTCTATACACCAACCTCACTACAGGCACCACAGCCTAGCTGAGGTGTCACAATTAATATTCATCATGAGAAAGCTTTGTATATCCCGTAAGAAGCAGAAGAGAAACTGTTCATGCTATATTACTATTCATCATTGTAAAGATTTTTATTAAAATCATGGGTATTCAAACTGGGAATAAACTTGGTGGCTCCACTAGCTCCTTAGGGAGGCTAGCAAATAGGGTACTATTATAAAGGTTTGATCAGCACCTGAAGCTGATCGAGTTTGATAGTAAAATAGTGACTCTTAGGACAATGGATTAGGCTAGACAGTGGACAAGTTCATATTCAAACTACTATATATCTATTTGCACTCTCTCTCTCCCTTACTCATTTTGTTTAATTATGTTCAAACATTTATTGTTCATTTTTAATTGACAAATCTTTGCAGTTTATTTATTAGCCAAATGTTTATAAACTCAATTATCCACTCCCCCTTTTGGGTAACAGTAACAAACTCACAAACACTATGTATTTTCTAGCCAACGCCGTGGATTTTTTTTTTAGAATGAACAAATTCAAATCTTTTTTCATTTAGTTGTATAAAGGTTGAACATGCGATAGATTCACAATCTTTTTAGTTGTTGCTTTGAAGTTCATGAATTTGTTGATTTTTTTTCAAAATTCGCAATGTGTTTGTGTTGTTCCTTATTGCAAATAAGCTAAGAAAGATGAAGGATGATTAGGATTGTTGTGCGTCCACTCCTAAGGAAAATGTTGGTTGTATTGGCGTCGATTGTTCTTGCATCAATATTGAAGTGTATACATCTATTGACTATAACATAACATAATACACTGTTTTTTAGTACGTGCGAAATGTAAAACAATGGTATGATAAGGAAATAATGTATTTTTACCTAGCTTGATATCGATTCATCTTCTAAGATTTGCTTGGTATCTTCAAAAAATATGGACGAGTGGTCTTCTTCTGTAGACCATACATTATGTTGTATACACAAGAGGAAATGATTATTTCAGACAAGTTTTTAGTTTATAAATATATATAAATTTAGGTTTTTAGTATTCTTACTCATATTTCATTGTGGTCCATAGATCATTTAGTGTTTATTGAGATTTACAGCGGACTAAACACTGAACACATTACGACTGCCTTCTGCATAAGGTTCAAAGTCTAAAACATCTAGCTCTAGTCTGCTATGTTTCTCTATTGTCATGGGCTTATATAGGAAATCTATACATTGGGTGTCCTTCATTTCTTGATTGCTTTTATCCTTCCAATCTTGGAAATTCAAGTTTATTTTTCCACTTGCATCTTCTTTTGTTGATCTCTTTGTACAACGAGACAGAGAGCTTTCTCAACAACTTCATCATCATATCTCTGGGTTATTTGATAAACTGCTTTCTCAATATTGTCTTGAAGACCGGGTGTAAGCTTAGGTAAGTTGACAACAAAATCCCTAGCATTCAAAACTGTCAAAAGCCTTTCTTGAAGTTCCTATATATTGTATCCTTAAATTCTATCTCCTTTTGAATTGTGTTTTCCAGCAAGATTATTTGAGTTTATTACATCATGTTTTCATTTCTAAGCTTGACTTTTATTTTAAAAATAACATCTCATGGTACCAGTCATAGTTCGGCTTAAATCATACCACAACTGATGATATCCTAAATACATGTCTCAATGGGAAAAGAGTACACCCCAATATTCCAATTCTAAAAAATGTCACTCTCGTATGATCATGTATCTAGGTTTTAAGTTCAATGTCAACTATAGTCCACTTATTCCCATGTGTTTCATCATTAGCTATACATCGAAGCAAATGTTAGATTTCACCACCTCTATCTAACCAACTAATCCTATTTTATGTAAAATATCCAACTGCTCTATAGTCTCATCCTAATAACGGACTTTACATAACATACACAAGGATGTCTATTTATGGTTAATATTTGTTATATAAATATGGGTCATGGTTTGACACATTATAGATTCAAAGTTCACACATTAGTCAAAATATCATAGAGAAACAAAATGTCTTTCAACTAGTTAGAGTATAAGTTCTACCGGTTGAAATTAGGAAAAATGGAGTTGTGGCAATATGTGTTTCAACCAGTTGGTGGTAAGCTTCTATTGGTTGAAATGTGCAATTCATATTACGGACAGTTAGTATTTGTAACTCCCCGAAATCCGGCAACGTTACTTAAATCTTTTTAATGTTATTTTATTTACCAAAATAATTATTAAAAAGATAATCTCTATTACTGTAGCGAAAAATTAAATAAATACATAGTCTAAAATGAAATGATGGAAACACCCTTTCGGATTTACATTTATTTAAAGTAAAAGACAGAGTTAATTAGACTAAAGTTAAGACAGCCATATAGTGAACTCTTCCTCTACAGCTGTAGACTCTTTTTCTTCTGGCGAAAACTCCATCTGCACAACTCCATCTGGCATGAATGCTAGGGGTAAAGAAGTTACTCCGGTGAGTAATTAAACTCAGTATGGAACATTACTCGAAAAACTGAACCTAAAAAGAAAATCAAGCATGCAACATGATATAACAAGCACTGAATTAAGCTGAACAATTAAGTAAACATACAAGTTCATTATGCTCTCGTTTATTATGTTTCTAGGAGTTCCACCGAGAAACTATGTTTCATACCTAAATATCTAACATAGGGCACTCAATTGATATTGACAAGGCCTTACCTACCAAGGGTCCGTAGCTTAAGGTTATGTATTCGACTAGAATATTGACCGGCAAGGAAGAGACATTCTACTATCAACTCATGTCAATAATTACCTCGCCCTAGCTAAATTCGACCAATAATGTGGCTTCACAAGTTCAGGTACCAATGAACCTTAGCCGCTTCTTCTTAATTGGCTCAAGGACGCCTAAGACATCGGTCATCACTCCCTGGGGGTTTAGAGTTACACTCACAGACGATTCCAAAGTCACCTCCAACCGAATACACCCACCTTTTAGTTGGGGTCCTTCCATGAATAACAAGGGACTTTCAACCGACTACACACATCTCCTAGTTAAAGTCCAAAACATAATCACATTAACGGGTCATCACCCGACAACAACACTTGTCATGCTAGGCAACACTATCCAATTTTCTCTTTTCAATTAACGTCACTATCTGTCACTTTGCATTTCTACTACGTTATAATGTTCACCTAACACCTTCTGATTTCATGTTACATGTGACATTCGAACCGATGTCCCCAACGTAGATTTTAGGTTTTTCTCTCACAAAACCCCAAGTACAACATGTTAACTCAAAGTTCTCTATCAAACACTTTGTTCAATGTTTCTATGATAAATTCGACAACATAACATCTATAACTATGACAATCTCCTCAGGTAGTATGACGACCATACCCGACATGACCAACAACCTCAATACATACCCAAATACACAATTATATACTACATTTCTATTCTGTGAACATCATTGTATCATACCAATCATAGCCAAGTAAACTCAAACACCGTAAATCATGGTCTATCGGTTCACATGAGATCCTACAGGGATCCGTGGACATAAGTTAGGTGTGGTGTATGCATGTGCAGTGTATACATGCTATCTGGATAGTTTGTCAAGTCTGGACAGTGTCCAAAATGGGCAGAACATCATTATGTAAATTCTAGATATTTGAACAGGTCGCTCAAGCGAGCTACTAAAATCCAGATTATGACAGAAGCTGAACTCTCTGAAAAGTAAGATAGTGTCATGAAATTTAACAAGGTTGCTCGAGCGGCCTAGAGCTTACTCGAGCGAGCTTTCTTTTTCTAGAACTTGTAACTTTCTGGTTTTTCTAGCACAACTCAAAACAAAAACCATAGGGCATGCTTACTAAGACTGAAATAGAAATTAAACGCACAATTGAAATCTTATGGGTTGGTAGATAAAGAAACCTACTTCAATCGAAAAACACAACAAGGATTTGAACACCGATTTGAGAACAAACCGACAAAACCAACCTTGACCTTGACTTGAAATTTTCATTTTTCTCAAGAACACCAAAAACACACATTCTGATTTAACACACTCTCCAACTTACCAAACTTCTGTATTACGAGATTATATAAGGTTATTCTGAAATCTAAGTGAGTTTTTATAGAGTTTAGGAGCAAAACCCCTCATAAAGCCCAAATTGATTCCCATTCGTTCCAAATAAAACTCCTAATTCAATTTTTATATAAATTGCCATAAAAATACAAATTAAACTTGATATTTTTGTATTAAGGTCTATAGAATCCGAGGTGAATATTATTAAGGGCTAAAAAATCCTGAGTTAATACCATGAATGCGTAAAAATCACAAAAGATTTCAATCCCATATTCTGTATCTTGACAGCTTGCTTGAGCGGCTTCCTTGATTTTTGAAATTTTGAATTCCCTGAATTAAGATAATTAAAGACACGAATTATTATTTGATTTTTAACTTATTAAAATCCTGGGTTATTGCATTATTTCAACCGGTTGATGACGGATGTCCAGGAGTTAAAGCACGACGATCATAAATTGTACAGTAACTAAATTAACCGGTTGAGGAGATAGTTCTATCGGTTGGTTGGGTTTTCACATTATAGAACAAAAGCAAAATGAACCAATTGAGATGTATATTCGATCGGTTGGTCAGATCATTTTTCAATGCATGAAAAAGGAACATATGGATCAATTTCAACCGGTTGAGAGTTATCTTCTTCGAATGAAATTCTAGGCTTAACCTCTGTTGGAGCTTCGTGAAACTCTAGGATGTAATCATAAACATAAATTAAGATCTAAGGATGGATTATTTACCTTTGATTGGTGATTTGGAAGCTTGATTGAAATTTCTTGTGTTGGATTGAGTTGAAATATGGATTTTCCCTCTCCTAGCACTAAGAACACTAAAATTTCTCATTGATACTCACTTTCTCTCTCACAATGGAACTCTCCCTCAATTCTCGAAGCTCTCAAATACTTTGATTTTGTGGGGGAAAAAGAGAGGAGAATGTGGTTGATTTATAGGGGAGAGTTGGATTGTAACTTTGGTAGAAATGACAGAGAGTTGCATGTTACAACAACATAAGGTGGAGTGTGGTTTTGGTTGAAAGGACTGAAGAGAGGTGGTACAGTCAAGGGGGTAGAATGGCAGAAGCAGCCAATGGGGAAAAAAGGAGTGAGAGGAAGAAAATACTTGGCAATAAAATTTTGGCGTGAGACGGGAAACCCACTAAAATGGGGGTGATGATGAAGAATGTAGAAATCATCTGTTGTAGTAGAGGCCAGTAAAGTGGTAGAAATCATCTAGTGCAATTGGGGCTACAGGGAAATCAATTTACCTAGTATTGGTTTTGAGACAAAACCATGGGATGAGGTGATTTGGTTTAGGGGGGAAGTATTGGTAATATTAGGGTATGGGTGGAACACCATGGTATGGAGGGTTGTGCTATGGTGTATGGGGTGATGTCGTGTGGTTGACACATGTCATGTGGGTGGGTTTTGCTATTGTGTAGAATGCATGTGGTAGAATGATGCGTATATGCCCAAGGTATGTATGCCACATGTATACTAGCACATATGATATATGCAATGCGTATTAAATTAAAATACGAGACAATATTAAATACAAAATTCTTTGATTAAATAAAAGAAATTTATTGAATTAAAAATAATGGATCCTTACAACACCATATAAAATACGTTACTAGTAAAAAATACTACAAATTGCTTAAAACAAAGGGGAACTTATTTTTTAGTCTAATCTCTAAGTGTTTGTTATTTTTTCATCCTATGCACTTACAAACATTAAGTTTTGATTCTTTTTAAAAAGAAATACCAAACTTACCCTTATCTTGATATTAACCAAGATTAGCAGCAAATTCCTAAAAATACACCATTAACAGTTCTCTCCCAAATATCGAACTCGTCTCTCATAAAATCGTGAGATTGAAAAAAGGGCCAACAATCCTCACCATAGATTTAGGGCTCCGGAATCCATCAACTCATAGGAATCGCATACAAACACTGCACCACATCTACAGAACATCGACCGTCGGTACTGGAATATGGAGTACGTGTTTGATTTGACTGCTATCGGAGAAGGACGACGAAAATCAAATTGTTTTCGTCGGACTACGAGCTAGGATAAGGTACGAATTGTTAGAATACAATTTTGATTTGGATGATACTGACTCAGACATGGTATATTTAAAGGTCATAGTACATTTTTAGATATCATGGTAAATTTGCTCAAAAGGAATAATACCTACAGGTTATGGTACATTTTTAGATATCATGTTAAATTTGAAAGTCATGGTAAATTTGTAGGTAAGGAATAACACCTGCCGTCCATGGTAAATTTGAAGGTAACACACGACATCTGGTAAATTGATAGATTTCATAGTAAATTTGCGAGGTAAAACACTAAATTATGGTTAATTTATAGATATCATGGTAAATTTGCAGGTAAGAAACAACACTTGCAGGTCGTGGTATATTTTCATAAAATGGTGAAGATAA
>JABCMJ010029607.1:0-13954 GCA_014822125.1 Arbutus unedo | reverse complement strand
AAATTGAATTTGAAATTATAGTGAGATGGAATTAATAGTGAAGTTATTTTGACTGACGAAGGAGAGATAATATCTCATGCGATGAGATTAAGAGAGTTAAATTTTATGAGTTTGTCAATCTTCTTATACGACATTGTGCCACGATACAAATGGACATAGGTTAGATTCAGCACGAGCTGGACTAATGACACATCATTCTCTCATCATGGTTCTTCTTTTCGGCGCAATTCATCCAACGTTGCGGCGGACTGAAATCTCTACAAGTCGTGCAATCAGTCACCCTTGGGTGCATAATAGTGTGCGAGTCAGGCCAAACAAAAAGTGATCGACATGATCACAATACAAATTAGCTTTCGTAACTCCAAGTAGGTGTTAGGTGGCTCGGCACCGCGACACGAAGTATGATTTGACACTAGATTCAAACATAAATATATTTAGAATCATTCGATGCAGGTGAAATCTTTATTATTTTAAAAAAAATTTGTGCATCGGACGATTCTAAACACATCTGCATCACAAAATTTGTGCCCACGTGGACTTCCTCGGTATAAATTAGTGCTCCTGGTGCAATTGGGCCCAACCGATGGTCACTCTAAGCCCATGTTACCGCATAGGCTTATTAATTATTCTGGACTTTGATTTTTGACCCAATTTGTATACCCAAATCTGAAGCCCATTCAAGCCCAGTTCCATGTATTTTTAACCCGGCCCATTTGTTAACTCGGCCTGTGTGTGAGTTAAGATGGACTCACACCCACTGTTAGCCGACAACTAAAGTTTCTGTTAGTATAAGAAGACACAGGTTGATTCGAAAGGGTTATCTTAGTGGTAGCACAGGCAAATCGTAAATTCGGATGTTCTGTAGTTGAAATTCGATAACTTAATACTTGGGGTTGTTAAGGGGTTTGCTTGATAGTTTTTGCTGAGGTCCTCAAAGACTAGTTGGTAATTAGGTGAAAACTCCCTCAAGTTTTACTCTAACTTTGTTCAAAACCGACCAGATACCTCAATTATAAAAAAAGAAAAAAAAAGAGGTAGGTTGAAGTGAGAGTCAGAATTTGTTGAAGCGGAGCATACTAGCATAGTGCGTTTAAGGCGTCAAGTGAGAAACGTCTCTTCTTTCATGTTGGTAGATGGGGAAAGAGTTGGATCTCTCTAGACCTAAACTGCGTGTTACTGTCACAAAATGCGTTTTTTTGATAACGGTAGGATAAGTTTTAGAGTGATTTAATAGGAGGAATATATAGAAAAATGAATGGTTTGTTTGGATAAGGGAGATATGGTTATAAAATGACATTTTTATAAATAATTATTTATTTTGTGTTTGTATTTTGTGTCTACGTTTCTCAATTCTTCTTTAAGATATTTTTATAAATAAAAGAGGAAAATTATGAACACATGTGGAAGAGACAAAAATTAGTCATGGATAGATTAGTTCAATCCCTAACATTATTATATTCGGATATGAAATGTAATTAAATTTTGACAGGGACAAACAAAATTGCATTTGAATTTTTTGTTTTCCAAATAATTGCGTGAAAGTTCAATATTAGTTATTCGTTTCGATAATTAATAATTTATTTTTTTAAATAGCTTTTCAAAAATTTTAAAAAATAGTTTTAATAAATTTAACTCCTTAAAAATTATAGCAATTAGAATACCTTCCTAGAGAAGGAGGGCCACTTATATACGCAGTTGGACTCACCGTTGATGACATCCACGTGGTACCCACCCATAAAGACAAAAATTAGATGGAAAAGATCCTCTTTTCATCTTCTTCTGAATAACCGACATCCTCTACACCCCACACACGGCTTCAACATCTCTCTCCCTCTCTCCCCTCGAGAAATGCTATTCCTAAATAACTCGTAAGAAATTGCACAAATATTACATAGCGGGATTTTTTTTATTTAGAAAATTTTCTTTTTTTTTCATCCTCATCATATAATTCTGTGCGATTTCCTGTAGATTTTCTTACGAATAGCAATTTTCATAATATCAAGAGTATAATTAGAAATTTAATTATTTTGAACTAAAAATAAATTAAACTATTAAAATTATTTAAACTATAATTTAAAAAAAAAACACTTCGGCTATATCCTACCATAGTCCCCCGATGGTTCCTCTCTTGAGTAATATGTTAAATTACTACGAGAATCAACTCCCTTTTTATATGATTTGAATCTTAGAATATTTTACTCATCAAAAAATAAATCATGAGACAAATGGGCCAAATTCTAATAATTAGTGGATCTATATTTTAGTTTGATTATTGAATGAGTACAATTTTTAGTTGATTATGTTCTCATAAAAATACTATTGAGAAACGAGTTATGGCGAGGCATTACGTAAGAATTCAATTGGGAATCCATAATCGTTATTATCATAGATTGAGCTCTTTTTGATATTCCCGCTTCAATTTGAATTAGAAGTTCAAGAATAGATAACTAACATACTAGAATTGACGATTGGTCGATAAAAAATGATTTCTATTATCACAAGGTAGGATTTTTATTGAGTTAGATTATTATGTTATGGCAACGTCTCTCCAAATTACCTTGACTAATGTAGCATTGCAGGAGTAAAATTGCTCCGATTTGATATAAACTTGAATATATTACGTAATATATATACACATGTACATGTATACACACTATATACATATAATCTCATTCATTATTATCAAAAGATGAACTTAAAATAAATTCAAAAACTTTAACTCTCTTAATTTTTTGGGTTCAATGATACTATAATTCGAAAATAATATAATACAGTAAAACAGTATTGCTTTAAAATAAATAGCAATTTTATACATTAATATGTATGGCCTTGGATCATCAGTAATAATTTTATTTTAGAATTCAGATATTTTATTTATCCACTCACTTCTATTATTCTATTTAAATATATTTATAATTTAATTAAATTTATATAAATTATAAATAATTAAATAATTCTAATGATAGACAAAACGATCATTTTGACGCATTGTAACGTTACCCAATTCTTATCTTTCTCTCACAGCCCACACAATTACCATTTATTCGCGCCTCTCTGTCTCTCTCTCATTAGTACTTGCCACTCTCTCTCTCCCTCTCTCTCTCTCTGGTTGTTTCTGGAATTCGATTTTCCGATTAACTCACCAAATTCATCGCCAAATTCACCAACAAGTTCACTAAATCAATACCACAAGCAATATCGAGTACGCCTTCGGTCTGAATTTGCTATTCGGATTCGAGATCTACTTGGATCATATCACTGATTCTTAGCTGAATTTCGCGCTCTTTAGGTAAGCTGTTCAATTCGTTTGTATATACAGTTCTGTAGGTATGTATAGTTTTAGAGATGTGTTGTTGTACTTATGAGAAAGGATATAGTTACGCTAATCTTGTAATAGCCTACCTTCCTAGTGTTTGTGATTGTAATCGAATTTGCGAGGAATTGTAAGCTTTCTATAAGCGATTCTTCATACATCTAGATGCATATGTATGTGCGCTCGAGTTTATCTATGGAATATGGATGTTCATGTATCTGTGTATGTGGTCGGACCTTGAAGAATATTGAGCTATGGCTGCTAGGAAAATCTGTTGGTATTACCGTCAAATTGTTGACCATCAACTCTGCAACCATAACCTTTAGCTGTTAGATGGAGTGACAACGTTAAATTTAGGCCTAATTCCTCTTTAGCCTAGTTTCTTCTTGTTTGTAATTGTAGTTGAACTTGCGAGGAATTGTAAGCTTTCCATAAGAGATCCTTCATACATCTAGATGCATATGTATTTGTGCTCGAGTTTATCTACATAATATGTATGTGCAAATATCTGTGTATGTAGTCGGTCAATATTGAGCCATGGCTGCTAGGAAAATCTTTTGGTATTTCTTTTTGATCAGCAAAATCTGTTGGTATTACTGTCAAATTGTTGACTATCACTTCTGAAACCATAACAGTAAACTGTTAGAGGGAGTGTTAGCCTACCTTCCTTGTGTTTGCAAGTGTAATCGAATTTGCGAGGAATTGTGAGCTTTCTATAAGCGACCTTCATACATCTAGATGCATATGTATGTGCACTCGAGTTTATCTGTGTGCTATGTACGTGCATACATCTTTGTGTATGTAGTCAGACCTCGGAGAATATTGAGCTATGGCTGCTAGAAAAATCTGTTGGTATTACCGTCAAATTGTTGACTAGCAACTCGGAGACCATAACTGGAAGATGTTGGAGGGAGTGAGAATTTTAGATTTAGGCCTACTTTCTCTTTAGCCTTCCTTCCTTGTTTTTGTAATTGTAATCGAACTTGCGAGGAATTGTAAGCTTTCTACAAGCGATCCTTCATACATCTAGCTGCATATGCATGTGTGCTCGAGTTTAGCTATGTCATTTTTATGTGCATATATCTGTGTATTTAGTCGGACCTTGAAGAATAATGAGTTATGGCTGCTAGAAAAATCTGTTGGTATTACCGTCAAATTGTTGACTATCAACTCTGAAACCATAACCGTAAGCTGTTAGAGGAAGTGATAACGTTAGATTTAGGCCTACTTCCTCTTGGTTGTAAGAGGTGTGGTTTTGTTGTGAGATTCTTCTTTCTAGGATAGTCACGTGTCTACTTGTACTGCAGATTACTTGGTCACCAATCACCATGTTCTTTGGTGTGCATTTTGGGGAAGTCTAACAAGCCTCATTGTAATATCTAGTTTTCTGGTAATACATCTAACATCTTAATTGCCCCAGAAGACATATATAACGATATTTGCTGCATTAGTCCATTTGAGCTCTTAGATGAGATGGTGATAAACAGTCTGAATGTTATCTGAGCAGTCAATAGATCCTTAGAATCTCACCACCTAACAATAGTTCCACTTGTTTGGTCTGTTTATAGTGAGGGCACATGAGCATTGGTGCTGGCTATGTAAATTATGAAGGCACCCCTCTCTCTCCAACAGCTTGAGCTTTCAAATAAGTTGGTGATTAACAATTTAGCACTTAGTTATTATACATGTTTGTTTATGTAATTTAGATTGCTATGAAAGATGGATCCGCTACTTATAGTCTATCTTTTCGCAGGATTGTTTGGTTTGTGAGACCAGACATTGTCACTGGTCAAAAATTGATATCTAAGGGATGGAGGGAAGTTGATCTTGGTCTTGGAATTGTTGGGAAGTGAACATTTCAGTCAGTTGATTAGTTTGATCCATTGTTGTGATTATTTACACCGGCTAAGATGGGAGTTGGCTTAGGATATTTATTGTCCAAGATAGATATGGTATCAACTTCTGATCATGCTTCGGTAGTCTCGATAAACTTATTTGTGGCGCTTCTATGCGCGTGTATTGTGCTCGGGCATCTGTTGGAGGAGAGCCGTTGGATGAATGAGTCCATCACAGCCCTCTTAATTGTGAGTTTTAGTATAAAGTATTGACTGATGTGTGCATGCATATTTTGTAGTTCATAGTCACTGACAATGAATTTTATGTGATGTTATACGTGTTGATGGCAGGGACTGTGCACTGGAATTGTTATTCTTCTAACCAGTGGAGGAAAACATTCACATCTTTTAGTTTTCAGTGAAGATCTTTTCTTCATATACCTTCTTCCACCAATCATCTTCAATGCGGGGTATTTTCTCACTTTCATGCATTTCCTCTCTCCAAGTGAACCTGAGGCTGGGTTTGTGGATAGCCTTCTACAAAATCAACCCCATGGTTTATTTGTATGTGCACTCACACAAATCATACGGATCATATCCTAGAGAGTTTCGAAGTTTTAATTGAACCCGTAGTCCATTTGTGCATTTGTAACTAGTTTAACATTGCATTGTTGTTTCTGCATCAGATATGACAGCATGTTGATCTCGACTGAGATTACTTATGAATTTGTTCACTGAGACATCTATGTGTCTCCTATATGGATTGAAACTGTTGTAAAATGTTAATAAGTAATAAATTGTAATACTAGTTTTCCCAAAATAATTGTGACCAAATTGCAATCTCCTACACGATTGGCAATTTGGTACGATATATTTTCTCTGTCTTCCCTCTCTGTGTCTGTAGCTTGTCTTACTTTTCTCTTTTTTGGGACTGGAAATAGAGCAGGAATTTTATACGAATACCACCATCGTGAATATAATTGGTTGTTTGCCTTTTCTTGAAATTTTATTCACCAGGTTCCAGGTAAAGAAGAAACAGTTCTTTCGTAACTTCATGACTATCACACTGTTTGGTGCAGTTGGTACACTGATATCCTTTGCCATCATTTCATTTGGTATGCTCTTGTATCTGCAATCATTTTCTCTACTTAGTTTCTGTGTCTGTAGAAAAGTAAAACTTGAAACTGCATTTCTTATGAAATATATTGGGCAATAAACCATTTCAGCTGACGAATACTGCCACATTCCTGATTGTCATTTCTCTAACTCATTTCCCCGTCATTGGCTATGCTGTCATATATTGGAAGTTGAGATAAAGAGCAAGATGCAGTACTATTAAGCACTTGAGTTCATTCTCATAGTTTTTCCCCCCATAGGACAATTGAATGCACATTGTTAGAGAGGAATGTACAAGACATTATCATAGAATTGGTGTGATTCCCAGTTACTTCCGAACCTATTTATGTGTAGATATTTTACATGTTCTCAGTTGAACATGTAACAAATAGTAGAATGGACGATGGAGCGCTATCAAGGAAGAGAGTTTCAAACGCAGGTAGATTAGTTGGTGCACTGACTTGATAACTAGAAGAGCACGCTTGGTTGTCCTTGTCCGAAGGATGTGGATGTCACTTCCTTGTTATCTGTACACGCGCCAAAACAAGTCCGACGACATCTTGTATTAGTTACACACATTGTCCTTTTCCTTCCATGTTGTGTCACCAACTATAACAGATTAAGAGATGGGAGGATAATCTAGTTTGTGCAAAAAAATCTTGTGTTTTGCAATTCTATCGGTCACTATTAATTGCATTTGGTCTTTTTAGCTTTTCAATGTGATTCATGGTTGTATGATTATTCATGCGTGTTTTCCATTTGTTTTGGTCTAGGTGCTATGAACTTCTTCAAGAACATGAATATTGGTACCCTTGAGATAGCAGATTATTTTGGTACTCCATTTTTGTTTTCCTAATCTTTTTTCACACTGTATATAATACTCATAGAACTTATGTTCACGTTCCCTCATTTAACTCGATTTCTGCAGCAATTGGAGCTATATTTTCTGCGACAGATTCAGTTTGCACGTTGCAGGTATAAATGCCCTTCTTATGCTGTCACCTTTTCTAAAGAGAAAATACATCTCTGTGCCTGAGTTATCCCACCCAATGTTGCAGGTGCTTAATCAGGATGAGACGCCGCTGCTGTACAGTCTAGTTTTTGGGGAAGGGGTTGTGAATGATGCAACCTCGGTTGTGCTTTTCAATGCAATTCAGAGCTTTGATATATCTCATATCAGAACAAGCACAGTTTTGCAGTTTGTCGGCAATTTCTTGTATTTGCTTTTATCAAGCACTGTGTTGGGTGTTGCAGTGAGTCTCTATCTCTCTCTCTTTCTCTCTCGCTCTCTCTCGTGTTTGTTTGCTTCTGGCAGTAGGGTTTACAGCGTTCTATTTTCTACAATTCTACTTGCAGGCTGGGTTGCTCAGTGCATACATAATCAAAAAGCTCTATTTTGGCAGGTTTGTAAAATGATTGGCGTTGTGGTAAATCTTCTTTATGTCACTCATTTGACCACAAATTTTTTGGTAGGTAAGCGTATGAGAAAACAAAAGTCTGGTCAATTGAGTGACAATAACAGATATATCCGTCAAGGTGGGTTTAGAAATAGTGCAGTTGCCGGTGATTAAATTTCCAGTTATCATTCCATTTCAGACACTCTACTGATCGTGAGGTTGCTCTTATGATGCTCATGGCCTACCTTTCGTATATGCTGTCTGAAGTAAGATTTCTCACAGCTTACAGGCACTTAATCCGCTATCCTTTCCCCCTTTTTTCTTTTCCTTTTGTCTATGTAAAAGTTTTCATTTTTCTTTATTTCTTGTATACTGGGTTGCAATCCCGGAGCTACGTAGTTTCAGTGTTGTAACCCTGAATTTTTTATCTTGCAGTTATTCTATTTAAGCGCCATTCTGACTGTTTTCTTTTGCGGGATTGTGATGTCCCATTACACCTGGCATAATGTCACTGAGAGTTCAAGAGTTACAACCAAGTATGGTTAATGCTGCTGCTTTTTGGCTCTGTTTTTGCTTAATGTCGTGCCGTTCGATCTAGGATGGTACTAAATTTCTCTGTTGCTTTTAAACATGTTTGCAGGCATGCTTTTGCGACATTGTCATTTATTTGTGAGATATTTATCTTTCTTTATGTTGGTATGGATGCCTTGGACATTGAGAAGTGGAGATTTGTAAGCGACAGGTACGGTTTATATGCCAAAGATCACGATTGTGAATAAGGAAAAAATACATCTACTTATGGCACTTTAATCTCTCGCAGCCCTGGAACATCAGTTAAAGTGAGCTCGATACTATTGGGCCTGATTTTGATTGGAAGAGCAGCCTTTGTTTTCCCATTATCGTTTATATCCAATTTCACCAGGAGGAGCCCATATGAGAAAATTGGCCTAAAGCAGCAAGTATAAGCCCGTCATTCTCGTTACGCGTTGAGATGTCCTTTAGTTATATGGGGTTAGTTAGCATCTTCCTGAACTTTTACTCTCAATTTTCAGGTTACCATTTGGTGGGCAGGTCTTATGAGAGGTGCTGTTTCTATGGCACTTGCGTATAATCAGGTAACTTGTCTGCTCCCTTCTTTCTGGTTTTCAGAACAAGTTTTGCAGGATTTTTTTCCTGAACTTTTCTACAAAAGAAATACACTGAATCTTATTGTCTAATTCATTCTTTACCGGAAAGGGTCGACCAAGCCGAATAGACCAAAAAAACTGACGGAAAATTTTGGGGTTCGGTTGGTCTCTGTTTTTGGAAAAAAATAATTGTGATTTTCGGTTGGTCTAGATTACTTGATTTTCTACCAGACCCCGACCGAACCAAACCAAAATTCAAATGAATTGGACCGAACAAGTGTTGGTTTGTTAGCAGTCTTGGATCAATTTCATTTTGTGACCCAAGATAGAGGAGCTTTGGGACTCTAACCTAATTAATAGAAAAATTGATTTATGTACATGCAATAAAATTTGTTCTCTTTTTTTTTTCCCTTGCAAGCGGTTTAAGTTTTTTGTTAAAACAACGTAGCCCGTTCAAAACCAAAATCCCTGAAATCCTTGACCAGACCGAACCACCCCGAACCGATTCCGGTCCCCTGATTATTTCATTCGGGATCGTTATACGACATTTGTCCCGAACTGATTTCACCTTGTTTTTGACATATGGATTTTTTTTTATTGTTTTCTCAAAATGAGTAAGATTGATAAAAAGATTCTAACAAGCAAGATTGAAAAATCTTCCACCAATTAAGTTAATGCATTTTTTGCTTTCCGGGGTGTTGATTAAAAAAGCCCGTCACTTTTATAAAAAGGAAGATGTCTTTTCCATATATAAGTTATGCGTGCATGTGTATCAGCAGCGTACGTAGTTCTCTGGCCCAGACACTCTGGGATCTGCTCATGACAGCCCAGTTTTGCAGGAATTTTGAAACCAGTTTTGTATTGTGCGATTACTCTATAATGTGTTCATTATTTTCATGCATGCAGTTTACAAGGAAAGGGGAGACACAATTACGTGGGAATGCGTTCATGATCACCAGTACCATCACGGTTGTTCTTTTCAGCACAGTGGTAAGATATCTTTAACTTCTAGTTATAACTATGGAAGGCAGCCTGAAGTCTGGCCCTGTCTGCCCAGAACAAAGGGCTGGACCTTAAACAGTGTAACCAACCGAAAGTTCTCACCTTGTCCAGTCCCCGACTTTGTTCTCCGAAGATGTGCCCTTGAGTGAAAAGGGCCATCATTCTCTTTCTTTCTTCCATCTTTCCAATTATGACAAGTGGGTTTGTTCGTTTCCTCTTCCTATCTACGCAATTCACTGTCTTCGCTCATGATTATCCTGGGCGAAAAGTCATTGTAGAGGAGCGGCTGTGAAACGGCGGTTGTCCCTTTCCATTGAAGTAGGGAGGGCTTCCTTCCCCACTATTCCGGCCTATTTATTTATCAAGCCACCCACTTGACAAGCTAGTCGCAAGAAAGAAGTGACAAGGAAGTGTAGCTGTCTTAGGTGTTTCGCTCCCCCCACCCCGCACCCATTCGAAGTACTCGGCTTGCTACTTTGATTCAAAAAGTAACTGATGGTTCTTGACTTTCTTTAGTTTTTGCAACCGTAACTATTTTTCATTCCAATTACTTCATCCATAGCACTCCCCTCCCTTTTTTTGCCAAATTACCGGGACGCTCTAAAAAAAGTTGACGAAGGAATCAATGAACGAGAATGCGCCTCTCTAAGAACACCTTCGGTACCAACTATTGTTGTGACAGACTTTCAAGTTCTGAATGAGTGATCATAAGGGTTGGTTAGAGAAAGAGATTGAAATCCTCTGAAACTGGAATCAGTGGATCAGTCCATGTTAGAAGGAGCCCAAGAGCATTCTAAGGTTGTCTTTGGATTTAGAGAGCGAAGTGAAAAGTGAAAAGTGAAAAGTGAAAAGTGAAAAGTGAAAAAAGAATATAGTTTTCCCCTTTCCCTTTCCTTGTCTTTTCCTTCTCTACTAATCTGATAACCAAAACACAGGTCGATATGTACTATCACGTTTTCACAATGAACTCTTCTCCAAAGCTATTGTTTTCTCCGTTTAACATTTCCCCCCATGCCATCTTTCCTTGACATATTATTTCTTCTATTTTAAGCTTCTTTTGCTTTGTCAAACACTAAAAGAAGGCCTATATTCTGCAGGTGTTTGGGTTGCTGACTAAACCTTTGGTTAGGCTCTTGCTGCCTTCACCAAAGCAGTTAACCAGAACGCTCTCCTCCGATCCCACAGTTCCCAAATCTTTCATAGTCCCACTTCTTTCCAACGGGCAGGATTCAGAAGCTGAACTTGGTGCCCACGTGCCTCGCCCATCCAGTTTGCGGATGCTCCTAGCCGCCCCGTCTCGTTCTGTCCATTATTATTGGCGCAAATTCGATGATTCCTTCATGCGGCCTGTTTTTGGCGGGAGGGGATTTGTACCCGTCGTTCCAGGTTCACCACCGGACCACAGTGCGCACCAAGTGCAGTAGAAGACTTCCAGAAATGAGATCATGGTATACATTATCGATCGGGCTGTCGAGTTCAGGTTTGTTTTGTGTTAATATCTTAGTGTCACGCTTTTGGGTGCTAAGGGCATCTCAAGCATGCAAATCCCAGCCTAATCATAGCCCTACGGACAAGCTAGTCTATGGTGGCTATATCCCTCTAAGAACGCAAGGCCGGCCGTAAAAACTGAAAAAATAAAGAGCTTTTTCAATAGTTAAGAAAATGTTCGAATGTTCTACCATATTGGTATGAGCGTTGAACTGGTCAGAACATGTATAATGTATTGCATATATTATTTTATCCATTATGGTGTGTTGTGGTTTCCATTCAAAAATCTCGAGGGGTCATTTGTCGATCCAAGAGTTCACACACTAGATCCCTAACACGGCATGATGCATTTGCATGTAGGCCTCTTTTTGTGGGATTCTGTTGGTGCGTCCAAGTTTTGTATATATTGTAATCGCATTTAATTTTTTTGGTTGTCCCTGCAATCTTGTTGTCTCCATGCATTCGTTTGCATGTCAAGCATGTCAAGCGTACTTTCTCTTCAGTCTAAAGGCAAAGTTGGCTAGAACTAGGCAAATTGTTTTGGTCATTAAGATTACTTTTACTTCTATGTAAGAACGTATAGTCGTAGACATATTCTAATATAGAAAGAGAGAATTTCAATTAGTTGAATAAAATTCTGAAGTTTCTTTACAAAAGTGATTTCTAATGTTGTTTTGGTAAAAAAATAAATTTTTGTTGCTATTATTATTGTAAAATGAATTAATTGTCCGGACAAATTGACAAATTACTTGAGGCATTTATCTTACTTTTACACCTCACTTTCACATTCAACTGTCGCACTTCAAACTACACACAAACAAATAGTGTGTGTCTAATGCTAGAGAATGTGTCCCCAACTAATTCCAAGGGATTGGCCCGTGGTGTAGATTTGGGATTTAAAAGTGTTCTTTTTTTCAAAGTCTAAGTTTGAAACTTTTTAAATGTTATCAAATCTTATGGAATTGGTCCATATAGGTCAAAACTATGGCTTTAAACGAGTTTTTTTTCTAGTGGGTGATGGGATTGATTTTTCATAAATTAGTCGATGTACGCGTAAATTAACTCAAAACACTACGAGATATCAAAACAGAATGTGCGCCCAACCTCTAATATACATGACCAAAATAGACACAGGAGCAAAATGAAGGAAATTGGAAAAGTTTGCAAATAAAAGATTGTCCCCCCAAATAGCACCTCCAAATTATAATAAAGCCTATAGATTAAATTGTTACGTAGTTCCATTTCCACCTTAAAATAAAATACATAAATATCAAAATTCATATATAGAATATCATACGATTATCGTTAATCAATTATTTTATTAAATGTCATTTTATGCTACATACACTTCCGAAAGAGAGCAATAAATTAGTGCATCAGCAATCTCGCTACATAGTCACTGTGATAAACAGACTGTTGATCAATGTCCAAACCTCTAAATATGCAGTACATCTTAAGCTGTATTTGTATGTGGGATACACAAAGTCGTCTAGTTTTCTTTGTCTGCAGACGAACAAAGTTTATTCATTCTCAATTGTGTAAGACCACCTTGATATTTCATTTCGAAGATTGAAATCGTTTATCTTGTGTAGATTAATTTTTAGGATTATGCGAACAAATTCAGCTTAATCGAATATCGATAGGTGTTGTGACTTGAAATCTAATTTTGTAGCCTGAAAAATTAATAGTTTTGAAGTAAAAATTTAAATTTTTAGGTCAAACACCTAGCCATATCTAATTGAGATGATTTTTTTTTTTGTGAAATCCTAATAAATTAATTTAAACAAAATAAACGATTTCGGTCATCGAAGTGAAATTTCAACATGATCCTATACAATCGAGGGTTGTTCATCTGCGGGCGAATAAAACTGGACTCCGGTTTTTTCCTCCTGCTGCAAACAAAGATCTAAACACAACATTGAAGAATCCAAGCGGTTTTTCAGACTTAAGTAGACGTACTTATCCGTTCCTAACGGTGTAGGAGGTATCCGACTGTGAGACTGACTAGTGCAACCATGCAAACAAATAGAAAGGGGAACCCGACCTGAACCGTTCTTCCGCCAATGTGCTCAGGTTTTCCGCCTACTTTCCTCCTCAACAGCGCCTGCAAAAATTAAACAATAAGTCAAAACTACGG
The DNA here is from genome assembly GCA_014822125.1 of Arbutus unedo. Lineage (NCBI taxonomy): Eukaryota > Viridiplantae > Streptophyta > Magnoliopsida > Ericales > Ericaceae > Arbutus > Arbutus unedo. Next base: position 539 of record JABCMJ010029607.1, on the reverse strand, counting down.
AACAAGAAGGAAGACGACTTCGAATCATGTTGATAATGTTATCCGCGAAAGAAAGCAACAAAATAGAGGATTATTTGTAACATGAGGTGAAGTTGATCCAATCTATAGCACACTAACAGTCCTTCTGTTAATTGTCAAAATTTTAAAAATAATACGGTAAATATAGTAAGAAGAGAGATAGTAAAAAGAATTTGTTTAAGTATTTTTTTAAAATAAAGATACGATAGATACGAGTAGGTGAATGATATTTTTATAATATCTAATGATACTTCATAACTAGTGGTATTTCTACAAATAGAAGGGATATATGAAAGGATGATAAGATATGAATGAGAGAATGTATAATAATTTTATTCCTAATAGGACATATTCGAAAAGTCAACTCCCATGTGATAGCATTAGACCCTTTTTATTTCTCTGACCTCAAACAAACAAGCAGGTTACCAAACGGTATCGCTTTGGTAGTTTTGCAAATTGAATATCAAAATTCGTCCAATGTACAGTACCGAAGCCAAACTCGAATATGAGCCAATATTGGC
>JABCMJ010029588.1:0-12666 GCA_014822125.1 Arbutus unedo | reverse complement strand
TCGTATATTCCATCCGCCCTATTGTACTCTGTTACGCGATGTCGTCTAGCATTGTTGCTCCAGGCTCGATATAGAGCAAGCCCGGTTTTACCATACACCTCATCGTTTAGTAATGCTGCTCTGGACAAATTTGCTCTATCACTGAAGTAATGAACGCATTTGTACCAGGTCATCATTACTGTGGCTTTGATCGGAAGGTGTCGTGCGTCCTTAAGGACACTGTTGAAACTCTCAGACAAATTTGTGTGCTGAGCACCATAGCGATGACCGTCATCATGAGCGAACGACCATTTTTTAAGAGGAATTTTGTCGAGCTCTATTGCCACCACCCCTTATTCAAGAGTTCTGCACCCGAGCAATTGTGAGTTAAACTTGTGTTTCTGCACCTCGCACGCTATACCCTTCACTTGCTCCCGCTATTAGTATGCTTTTGAACTTTTTTGCAAAATTTGCACTGATGTGTCGAATGCATTACCTGTGGTAGGCACGAGGTGGTCTTCAATCTGTACTATTTTTTACAGAGGCGAGAATCCCATCGTGTCTGTCTGAAAGCAAGTATAGGCCGGTTCTTTGTGTAACAAAATACCAAATGCAATTTAGGAAACAACCCCATGTCTCCGTCTGCTTGCTTTTAACAATAGCAAACGCTATTGGAAAAACAGCATTCATTGAGTCTTGACGGAATGGTGGTCACCTGCGGAGGAGAAAAAATCAGAATAGACGGAAGCCGGAACGAGAATGATAGAACGGATCGAAGAGGGTTACCGAAGGGAGACAACGCTGACGCCGGAGAAGAAAGGATTCGCCGGAGGTGAAGTAAGATCGTCGGGGTGAAGGAGTTTTACAGTGAGGCGGCACGGTCGAGGTCCCCCTTTCACTGTGAAACCAAATTTCAAAGGGAGGTCGCAGGTAATTTTCTGAAGTCCTAAGGTCGCATGTCCTATACACTACCATAAGGTCGCATCTCTCGTACCCGACCACAAGGTTACCTAAGATTGCCTTGTGCACACGCGACCATAAGTTTGCCTGGTGGACCGCCAGCGTAACGTACAGTCAACATAAATTACGTACAAACCCTGCTATTTAAAGTAATTTTATAAATTGTTTTGATATTTCACTGACTTGTTTTTGTTTTTATATTACTTTCATAAAAAACTTGATAACTTTTAAGCATTGGCGATACGGAACTGTACGAGACCCACGTTTTATGGGCCCGTCCGATAATAGTGATAGAGGAGGTAACGAAATGCAGGTTCCCCCAGCGCGAAACGACGTCGGACCACCGGACCATGTGAGCCACCAATAAACTAATATTCTTCCCGTAAAAAGTAAAGTTCCCCATGTGAGTGAGTGTAAAGCGTGGAGAAATTAATCCAACACGACGCATTACAATCCGTCGGACCCATCCCCGAAGACCCGACTCAATTAGAGAGAGAGAGAGAGAGAGAGAGGATATCAGATATGGGGTTCACCGGCGCCAATACCACCACAGACGGCGGAGATTCGGAATCCTCATCTCTCCTTCTAACCAACACCAGTACCCAAAACAACAAAATCCCTAAAGACTCTTTCAACCTAACTTACGCAATCTACTTCACCCTCGGCGCCGGCTACCTCCTCCCCTGGAACGCATTCATCACCGCCGTCGATTATTTCTCCTACCTCTATCCCGATGCCTCCGTCGACCGCATCTTCGCCGTCGCCTACATGCTCGTCGGCCTATTTTCCCTCCTCATCATCGTCGCCTACGCACACAAATCTGATACTTTTGTTCGAATCAATTTCGGCCTCGCTCTCTTCGTTGTTTCCCTCCTCGTTGTCCCTATAATGGACGTGGTATACATCAAGGGACAAACGGGGCTTTATGATGGGTTTTATGTTACGGTGGCTGCGGTGGCGCTTTCTGGTTTAGCGGATGCGTTAGTTCAGGGTGGACTCATCGGGGCTGCTGGAGAGTTGCCAGAGAGGTACATGCAGGCTGTTGTTGCTGGGACTGCTGCTTCAGGTATTGTTTTGCTTGGATGGAGCTTACTTTGTTGTGTATTTGTTGAAGTGGGGGTTTTGGTTTAAGTGGTCTTTTGTATGTTCAGTATTCACTAGTTATGGTAGTTAATGCTGGACACTAGAAGTAGGTTTTGAATTGCTTTGCAATTGTTAGTTTGTATGTGTAAAAGGTTTCGCCAAGATCTTATTACATGGAAGATTGGGAAGGATTTGAGAGCTTGTTTGGCATCTTGGGGACAGGTGGCCCCTTTAGCAGGCAATATAGACCTTGGTGAAATTTGGGGCATGCGTAATAGATGCTTTAATTAGTCATAGTTTTGGTTCTCTGTAGCGTATTGAGGCTTTGGATGTAGGGCTGTAGTTTTGCTAGCTGATGAGTAGCTTGCAGTTTTTGTTTTCCTTTTTTTGGTTGTCTTGTTTAGTTGTTGTGTTGGACTGCAGGGGTATGCCTGTGGTATTTTCTTAGCTCTGGTTTGTGGTTCTAATAAGATTCACCTTACCCGAAAAAAGTTAGTTCTGAAGCAGTGGCTAAAGCAGTAATATTTGTTTTACCACTCAAGCAGGCCCCTGGTATTCACAGAAGTATAGTGTCACCGCCCGTCCCGGAATAACACCAATTGATCCATACCGACACGACACGAGACAAGCACACCAACAAGACTAGTCCACAGCCCAAACAAGATAAATTAAAAGGATAAAACAATTCATTATATATATAACTCCAAAAGAACATCCTATAATATACAACAGAAGTCTCATCTATTTAGAAAAAAACAAGACTATACAGTTCAAAAACAAGGCCTGGGAATAGAATTCCAAGGCCAAAACAAAGCTACTACTATTCACACAAAACCATGACCTGACCCGTGTCTATCGAGTAAGGTACAAATGCACGACAAAACAGACCTACTCCATACTTGGAAAACTGGAACCCAATATGGATTTCAGGCGTGTATGTGAGTCAGAGATGCAATTTACAATAGTAGTTCACTAATTTATAAATATAATTAGTAAAACTATTTAATCAACATTAATTCTGAGAGATCGGCTCTAAGCCACATATATTGGCACCTTTGCCATCGGCCCAAGGCTACTATGTTGGCGCATCCGCCACGTATCGGCACACTCACCCACTTCCTGTCCAAGAGCCCCTTATCGGCACTTATGCCATAATTCATATAACGATTCACTTCAAAAGGAATTACATTCTTGAATCAACACTCACATTAGTTTTCAAAAAGAAAGACACGACTATGGTTTCAGCACCTTGGATGTGCCCGTTCCAGTCTCTGAAATATGTATCCATAATTAACACAACAATCATTCATATTTCATAGTGAAACATCAATTAAGACCATTGATAGCAAATATTTCATTCTCGAATACAAAAGAAATGCTCAAACACACCCGATATAATTTGACACCCTTGCGATCTATGAATTTATAGAATTAATCTACTCATCTGAATGTCCCAATATTTTAACCATACACCTTAGACACATACATGAACACCATATAAAAATCTCAAAATTTTCAGAGCCATGCAACTATATTTAAACAGACAACAATCAAACTAAAAACTTGCAGCAAATTCTGCAGAACAAGTTCTTCCCCAACTTCAAATTAAAAACTACTATCATTGAGAAATAATAGGATACGTGGCCTATCAATTCTGAAAGCCCGACAAGTGTACTTTGTAATGCGACAGGCGGATTGAAATTTTAAGCTTCCTAGGTCAGGATATAGCCATTCCCATAAGGTGTGACAATGCAGTAAGCATTGCGAGTCCACAACAGCATAATAAAATATTTTCTGTATTTTTTATACTTTGCATAAAATTCTGAAAATTTAACACTACATATAAGACATGTATGGGTAGCTATAGTAAAAATTTTAGAAAATTACAAGTTGTGTAACTATGTCTGAAAACTCGGTCAAAACAATGGTAGATTCAAGTTTAATCACAATCAAACACTGTTAGCTATCTTAATCACGAATTTTTATGCAACCAAGATTAGTTTCAGCACCTAGCCACCAAATTCCTGCACTTATGAGTGATTTCCAGCAGTTACAGGGCGATTTTGGCGTCTAAATTACAATTTTCAGCAACCAATACATAGTTTCAGCATCAATTACTTCTATTTTCAGCACATGGTTCATATTTCCAGCGAATAACAAGTATTTTTTGCACTGAACACTTAGATTTCCAGCACTGAAACCATAAGTTACAGCAATTAAGATTGTTTCTCAAAACAAACATCAATTCAATGGGGAGAAAAGACAAGGAGTAACTTAGACTAGACTTGATTTCTAGGGTTCCAAAAGCCACTTGGTTCAAAACCCCAAATCAATTCAACACAAAACTTGTAAATTGATTGTCATACAAAGAGATTGAAGCTATTTATCAAGATTTAGGTTCAATTTCTCTCTGTCTCTCTCTCTCTCTCTCTCTCTCTCTCTCTCTCTCTCTCTCTCTCTCTCTCTCTCGTTGTGTGTGTGAATAACCAGGTAAAGAGAAAAAAGAAACGTGGAAACATATTGGCTTACAAAATAAATATTATTCCACGCTAGACATCTCATCAGATTACGGTACTCCGACCAATAAAAACATTTCATTTCGCATACTTTTCAAATATTGCCAGTTAACTCAAGTACTGCGCACAATTGTGTACACACAAAATCAAACATTTAAATGTAAATAAACACATAATTTTGAATTAAACCTGAGAGTGTTACAAGTAGGCTGTGCGCAAATTTAAAAGCTCGGCCGGTGTATGTAGGTCATAACTGAATATAAATAGTGCTCATGACCGCTAATGGTTCATAGTGCTCGAATTTGTTGGATTAGGTCCCTTGGTTTTTCATCCCATTGGGTTTTCCTCATACTTTGTACAACAACAGATTTCTTGTGAGCTCAAGTGTTGCATTTGAGACAGTAGTTTACCGGACTGCAGAAGTGGCAAGATAGCTGACTTCAGGGCCGGCCCTGAGTTTGTCAGGGCCCAAATGAACTTTTAATGTGGAGCCTCCATAAGCAAGGTGTATTAAAGAAAATTAAAATCATCCAGTATCTTCAGAAATGTATATTATCATAATCTTAAATAAATATTTTGTTGTTACTTTTATGTTTTCACCAAACAAAAGAAGCTAACACAGTGATGACAGAAGAACAAGTTACAAAATGTATCACATATACTTAACATTTTCATGGACTGTTTAATGGGAACTACTTTTATTTGTCATCAAGTTTATGACATACCATATGATCCATGAGATTCAATAGGTAGATTATTGTCATCAAGTTTAAATTTATGACTTAAAGTTTTTGATGAAGTTAAAATTAATTAATTTAAGCCTTTCATTGATAAAAAAAGGTTTGTGCATGATTTAGTATAAAAGATTGAAACTCAAAAGTTTTTGACTTGGGATTATTGAGATTTGAGTCCTAATTAAAAATATTAGGGTAAATTATTCCATTGGTCCCTGTAGTTTAATGTTACTTTCGTTCCTACCATTTAAAATGACTCGATTTTGACCTTTAATTTACGTTTTTGTGTCAATCAAGGCCAATTGTTAATGCCCGTTTGTTTTCATAACAGAAAAGTCAAATGCTGACTTATTCCGAGGGCATTTTCGTAACTTAATTTTTTTTATTATTTTTTGCACTTCTCTCTCTCTCTCTCTCTCTCTCTCTCTCTCACTTTCTTAACCTTTCCCTTTTTTTCAGATTTATGTGTGTATATGTATGTCTACGTATAAACATGTGTATGTATATACGCATATGTTAATGGCTGCCAAATTTATGTGTATGTCTACATATACACACTATGTATGTTTATAAGAGTCGGTTATGAGGTGTTGTGTTGAGCAGGCATCCTTCTGTTTTAAGTTGGTTTTGAGTCGGTGTTGATTTTTCATCCGAGGTCACTGGAGAGTAGGATACAAAGAGGTGTTGTGCATCAGTGTAAAAACCACAACGGAAAATATCAATAACAGAAAATCAATTAAATTTCCTCACCTCCAAACTCCCCCACATCCTTTCCTTCTCCGATCTCCCTCCCTCTCGCCTCCACCGGAAACCAATTAAACTTCCTCACATTCTCTCTGAATCAAGCCTATCTAATTCAGATCAATCACACAATTTCCCACCTAATTATACATACAACACAGATTCAACTTATTTGGGCACTCCCTCTCAAGCTTCATCAGTCTGGAATTGGGAGAACTTCTACCTAATCCGTTCCCTTGCGATTCAGAATTCTTCCACCGGCGAAACAATGACAACGATGACAAAGCCTCTACCTACTCTAATTACCAAAAGCACCATCACGAATAACACGACCACCACATCAATGTGGAGGATGAAGAAGAGGAAACGGAGAGAGAGGAGATTCAGTACAGCGAATGGAATGACCATTACAACACCACCAGCTCCTCCTCCGATGAGATGACGGCGGCGACAGATCTAAGATTGGGACGCATTCGACTTTTGGCTACTCTGTGCACAACGAACCAAAACCTCCCCTGACAGCGGCAACATCGAAGTACTCAATGAGCAGCAAGAGAGAGAGAGTAAGTGAGTTGGGTGAGAGAGAGAGAGAGAGAGGTGCGGAAAAATAATAAAAAAATATTAACTTACTAAAATGCCCTTGGAACAAATTAATATTTGACTTTTCCGTTACGAAAACAAATGGACGTTAACAATTGGCCTTATTTGACACAAAAATGTAAATTAAAGGTCAAAATCGAGCCATTTTAAATGGTAGGGACAAAAGTGACATTAATTTCAAACTACAGGGACTATTAGAGTAATTTACTCAAAAAATTAACGTCACAATTTAGCAAGCATGGTAATGTCAAACATCTTTCATTGAATATGTTAAACTGGTTGTGAACTCTTAAACTGTAGAAATTCACTTCAATACTTTACCAAGATTCACATTCCTGAGTTTCACTCTCTGCCCATACTATAAACCCAATGTATGCTAACCCAATACATGCCACTCTACCACCAGAAGAGCGCATGCCATTTTGTGAATCTTATGGACATAGTTTGTAACTTGTATTTACTTGTAACTTATATTAATTCAGGGACTCTTTTTTGGACAAAAAATTGGGGGCCTAAAGTGGCGGCTTCCTGGACTTTTGCCTAGCGCTGACCTTGGTACCTGTGTTTGGTTTATCAATCTTCTAAATCATTCTATTATGGCTGTTCATATCGGATCTGGTGATAGTGGGGAATAACACTTTGAAGTTTAGACACTGAAACTAGTTAACTGACATTAATAGGTCACCGAAAAAGACAGAAGTCTTCACGCTCTTCAGCACAAGATTTGAGTCTTGCGTGTCTTACCCTTTGACCACCAAGCAAACATGCGATAATGCTTGTTTGAGTAATTGTGATTTGATTTCCCAATATGATGTCACAAGCATGTGTGTTACAAGTGAGATGGAGTATGCTGTTTGATTTACACTACTACCTGAAATAGAGGGGCATGGACTCTATAACAGTTGTCCCTACATTTTGGAGAACGACAGTGATGCAACTTCATCCATAACTTTGCATTAAGAAGGTGGACTACGCTTGGTCCTCTGAACACTTTTCACCACATCTATGTGTTCACGTCATTTTTTCTAGACTGGGAAATGTCAATGAAAAGTAGTTTTGTAAATTATGGTTTTGTTGGCCCTATATGCAAGTTTTGTAAATGAAACTTCTAAGAGAAGCAGTTTAATCTTATACACCATGGACTGCAGGTGTCCTTGTCTCGTTCCTAAGGATTTTTACCAAAGCTGTGTATTCACAAGATTCCCATGGCCTCAGACAAAGTGCAAATCTGTATTTCATTGTTAGTATTGCTGTGATGGTTATATGCATTGCTTTATACAATGTTGCTCATAGACTCCCAGTTATTAAGTACTACAACGATCTGAAGATTCAGGCTGTAAATGGTGAGAAAGAAGAGAAGGGCCTCCTAACTGGTGCATTATGGCGGTCAACTTTGTGGGACATTGTTGGCAGAGTCAAATGGATTGGATCTGGGGTCCTTATCATCTATGTCGTGACATTGGCCATATTTCCTGGTTATATAACGGAAGATGTCCATTCCACGATTCTGAAGGACTGGTATGGAATACTCCTTATTACTGCCTACAACGTGTTTGATCTAGTTGGGAAGTCTCTAACTGCAGTTTATCTTCTTGAGAATTCAAAGGTGGCGATTGGTGCATCTTTCGGTAGGTTGTTGTTTTTACCCCTCTTCTACGGTTGCTTGCATGGTCCTGAACTTTTACGAACAGAAATTCCGGTAACATTGCTGACTTGTCTTTTGGGCCTCACAAATGGGTATTTCACAAGTGTTTTAATGATTATGGCTCCCAAAACTGTCCCTCTGCAACACGCGGAGCCCGCGGGGATCGTCATTGTGTTGTTCTTGGTCATTGGTTTGGCGGTTGGTTCAGTTGTGTCTTGGTTTTGGATCATATGAACAGGAACCCACCCTCTCTCTCTATGTTGTGCAATCCTACAGTTGCAATGACCCTTGGGTTTGCCTATTTATGCTTGTATTTGTTCTGTTGTAAAGATCGTGTCAATAGTTCTCTCCATCTGCTTTTGTAAAGAAGCAATGGGTGCTATAAAATCATTGTATTGTATGAAGCTATTCAGCAACTTGAGAATTATTCATTGGTAGTTAAGCTATCTTGTACTTCACTTTCTAAGAAACCATTCTACCCATTGCCTGACCATAGTTTATTTGCTGTTTTACCGATCAGTAAATGTTGGAAACATCGATGAATGTTGAACTGCAGCAGCTTCTATTTTGCTTGCCTCCTGGAGAACAAAAAGAAACTTTGATACTGGTCTACAAACGTTTTTGTCGGGCCCTAGTATGGAGACTACTTTGCGCAAAGCTGGATTTTCCTTTTCGCAAGGATAGAACAGCTAATCGTCCCTTGTTAATGAGTGATTTACACCACCTGAATATTCCAGCCTTAGTTATAATCATCTAGCTTTGATTAATTTGTGGAGCACTGAATTTTCAGTTATGGCTATGGTCTTTGCTTGAAAATTTTCTGGGTGGGTTGGCATTTATTTTTTGCTGGGGGAAATTTTTGTTGTTGGAAAAAGATGCCGACAGTGGGCAATAACGATTTCTACTGTTGAAGGCATTGGGCAGTTTATCCACTTCCTTCTGGGTACTGGTTTCGTTGCTATAGTAGTTGCATTTCTGGAATCAGTTTTGTTGTTCTCTTTGCTGTATTAGTTGCATGACTGGAAATCAGTCATATAAATATTTTTTAGCATCCCTTTGACATAAATTTCAAGGTCGTTATCGAAATAGTTGGCATCTGTGAGAATGGGCAGACAGTGGTTGGGGATTGGTCTGTCCACAGTATTTGATGTGTGTCTGGGCTAGTGCTATAGTGCTGAACGATTTTGTTCAGAAATCTGTTTGTGCAAAATATTGGATTTTAAAATGGAAGAATTACTTTGGTAAATTAGGAGGTCGTAGCCTGAAGGAGGGGTGAGACTCGAACCCTTGATCTCTTTGTAATGTGCAGAAATTCTAAGCCAATGAAACTTGCCCTGGTTGCTGAGGGGCATCCGGATGGTATAGGGCCTCCATCCGGTGGAAAATTTGCCATTTTGCTTGACACCATTGAATAACCACACCACACACTCCTAATACTTTATACCAATCGGTTACCTAATGTTTTGCACAATAAAATGGTACGGACTTGACTTCAAAATTAAGATCTAAGGGACTCGTGCGATTTTAATCATGGAACGTGGCCTCGAATTATTTCCTGTGTATGTGATGAATTTCAACTCAATGCATTCACATGTCATGTACTCTAGATTATGACCATTATTTGAGTTCACAAAGAACATCATGGGATATGATTGACGAAAAATTGAATCTCCATTCTTTAAGATCAACTTCACTCACAAACATACTACAATTCTAAGTTGTTCAATCAAATTCATGTTTATACATGAGAGATGCATTAGCGACATTAAAGCTCAAAGCATGCATGGTTCTAAACATTATAGGCATATGGCAATTGACTTAATCATAACAAGGAGAAATCAAAACAAAACAAAGTAAACAAGACAAATTTTGAAATTTTGAAAATTTCTATGCAAAAAAACACAAAAAAGGGACTAACACCTTATCTTTCCTCCCAACTCAAAGTTTGCATTGCCTTCAATGCAAGAAGACAATGGACTATAAAGCATAGCAAAATGGAAAGATCATACGTGTTCTTTCTTTTTTTTTAATCAGCAAGATCATACCTGTTAGGTGGAATGAAAATCACTATATACATCAACCAAGTTTGAGGGTTTGGGCCTCTTGCTCCTTTCATCATTGGAAATACTTCCAAGATTCACTCATTCAGCTCCAACTTGTGGAATCACAACTAGTCAAATAGAATTATCACTGGTGTTTTATTGGATTGACAATTGCAGCACATAGTCGCACCCATGGCTTTGGGATCCTAAATGACTCATTCACACCATTTTAGATCCAAACTACCAAGGATAATGTAGTGGCATGTTCATCCTGCAAAGACTTAACGACCAACTACCTATTAAGAGCCAAAATGACTTCATAACAACAACAACTGATTAGCAGGTTAGTCCAAAAACAACAAGAAACAATATGAGAAAACAAAAAGTAAATTATTCACCACTTTCTTCACCCAAAAGGCACGAGTACTACTTTTCTCCCTTGAAAAAAAAACCGTGGTTCCCTTTTTGTTGGAAGGATAATATGCATAAGATTCAATGATACCTTTAGAAGTGATGCCATCATCAAATAGGTTACCGCTTTCTTTGGGACTACCAAATTTCTTACACAACACCCTTCTTGAAGCAATCTCTATGGGGTTTTAACATTTAAGCCAGATGGTTTAGACAAATTTCTCATTGCTAACTACGCTCTTGTCGTCAAACCTAACCTCCAAGGTACTACATTCCTAGCTTCAACAAGATGGCTATACCAGACCGTCAAAAGGTCGTTCGAGCACAACAAACACTTGGAGACATTGCAACTCTATGGATCTATAGTCTCCTAGACTTCAGTAAAGCTCAAGGATTAGAATAAGCTGGATTGGTCCAAAATTTTCAATGGGAAAGTTTCAAATGGAAACAGAAGATTCGACTCTGTTTGGTCTTCCAGAGAGACCACAACGTGATAATGAACGGATTTTCTTTGTGAAAGGTGGAGAGAAGTGGTCCTTCCTCAAATACCAATGATGAGCCTGATGGTGCTTGCTTAAATGTGTCAATGATTTGTTTCCTTGGTGATCCTTGTGAGTGGCGGGAGTCCAAAGAGGATAGTACTCATCACTACCATGGGAAACGAATTTGAATTGCTCAGAAAAGATTTGAAACTCTAATGGTTGAGATTGGTTATCTGAGGATGAGGATAGTGCTTCAATAGTGGGGCCCCGCATTCCCATGTTCATGACTTCTTCCTCCACTAGGAGGGCATATTAAAGGTAGTCTACCTCATCAGCGGCAATGAGGCAACCTTCAAACAGATCGGTGACTAAATGTGAGTCTGTATGTTCCTCATTATTCCTGACTAGATTTCCAATGTTAAATATGTTTAGCTCTAGCTTCATATTTCTAAATGTCATCTTCAGTAGCCCATTTCTACAATGAATGATGGCATTAGATGTGGACAAGAAAAGCCTCCCAAGAATGATGGGTGTCTGCGGACTTGACGTTGGACAAGTATCCAAAACAATGAAATCAACAGCATATACAACGTTATTAACCTGTACTAGCACATCCTCCACAATACCTCTGAGACCCGAATGCTCCCAATGACACTACAACAAAAATCATCTATGGCGATAAAAGTGGAAGACGAAATTTAATTTTGTCACTAAATAGGTAAATATGGCGATGAAAAAATAAATTTGTCACCGTTTTTAACACAATTGCGAGGAAATTATAAACATATTTTTCCTCACCAAAAGTACTTTTGGCGAGGAAAAATATATTTCATCGCCAAATAGGTACATTTAGCCAGGAGATATTATTTTCCTCACCAAATGTACATATGTAGTTAGGAAAAATTAATTTCCATTTGGCGAGGAAACAGTACCTATTTGGCGAGGAAAAATATATTTCATCGTCAAATAGGTACATTTAGCGAGGAAATATTATTTTCCTTGCCAAATGTACATATTTAGCTAGGGAAAATTGATTTCCTCACCAAATATGTACATTTGGTGAGGAAAATAATATTTTGTCGCTCAATTTATACATTTGGTGAGGAAAAAATCTTTTTGCCGTCGAACGACATATTTTTGGTGAGAAACTATTATTTTTCTCGTAAAAAGTACCTATTTGAAAACAAAAAATATAATTTTGTTGCTAAAATAAAGATAAATTTTGTTACCAAAAATATATATTATATGTTCTATATATATGTATATATTATATATCCCCTAACCAACCCCTTTATATATATAAGGGATATATGTAAATAATATATTTTTTATCCCCTCATAAAATATATATTTATCTCATATCTCCTCCCTATATCTATATATATATATATATATATATATATATATATATATATATATATAGAGAGAGAGAGAGAGAGAGAGAAGCTTGAGCAGAGAGAGAGAGAGAGAGAG
>JABCMJ010029571.1:0-12267 GCA_014822125.1 Arbutus unedo | reverse complement strand
AACCAATTTACACTTCCCCCATCCCACCAATGTGGGACTAAGAGTTAGGAAACCAATTTACACTTCCCCCATCCCACCAATGTGGGACTAAGAGTTAGGAAACTAATTTCCATTCACTCTTACCTCCAACAGTTTCTGCCTCCAAAGCAGCTCCAACTGACCTAAATCATCCTTGTAGTTTGGCAAACATTTTCGAGATCAACCTTTGATATGTTGCCTGTGTTCTTGAACCTGAACAGTATCACTTTGTAGAAGTAGTGTCCCCCTGGGGTGATAGATGTTGTCTTTTCTTGGTCGGGCTCGTACATTGCTATCTGATGGTGTCCCTAACATCAAGACCAAAGCTGCTAACAGCTCCATCGAAATTAGCTTTCAACATAGATGCTTCTAGTGTGAACCCAATGCAGGACAATTTCAAGCAAATTGAAAATCAAAACTAGTGACAGGACAGGTGGAAACTACAATAAGCAATCCAGCAAATGTATATTACAGGATACATTACAGGCATTGGTATGGAATGCGGTTGAGGACCTTAAGGATGTGAAACACATGAGAAGTGGAATACACGATATCTAAATTCGTCGAAATTTCCACTTTTAGTGCAAATGCTGATTCCTGTGAACTGAACTCGCACTATGTGATTCGGTAATGTTCTCTGATTTTTCTGGCCATGATTGCCATGTTTGCAAGCAATAAATATAAGCTGAGAGACTATTTTGCTTCAAATGTTCAAATACCTTACAATTTGGGAATCTCACAATAAGGAATTGTTCGACAAAAGTCGTAAATAGTGAGAGTTAGAAGACCACCTTCCCTGCTGCTCACACCTCCTGCATTTCTTCTTGCAATCTCCGTACCGAATCCGAATTCTAACAAATTCGGAAGTAAAAGAACTAAGAACAAGGCATGGAATCCATCTCTCCCCACATGTATATATCCTTGGGAAGCCATCTGCAGATTCAGCATCCCAAAAAATCAACTAGATTTACACAGCAACAAAACTCTTGCGACTGACAAACAGTAAATCCGGCCATCTATCAATCAATCAGAGATGCACTCAAAACAAGGATGCATCGAGTAATTCGACAACTGTGTCCCATTAGCACCCGATTTGAGTAATTCGACAACTGTGTCCCATTAGCACCCGATTTATGCAAAGTTTCCCGACAAAAAAAGTATTCACTCGGCTGTAATAGATTCTGGCTTCACTCCCACATTTGTCATCTCGAAATGAGGCTCGGAGGGAAACACGAAAACAGAAGATGCAGCAACCGAGGGTAGAAACCCAGCCGAATATCTCACAGAGGTCACGGTAACTCTGGGAAGAAGTTGAGAACCTGAGGCCAATGGAACAAGCTTGTAACCAATAATATGCTCAGACTTGGGCAAAATGAAAACCCTGTCATCATGGGACCCAGATAACACAAAGCTCTGTGAATCTGCCAATGAGAACTTGATCTCCTGGAGCAAATGCGTCCGATTCTGAATCCTAACAAAAGATGCGAAGGGGTTGCCGAGGACAGCGTGAGGTGGACACTCCAAATTCACAACCAAGGCCGGCAACTCCACTTTAATATCACCAAGTCTATATTTTGTCACAACTTCAGATTCTAGTTCACCATCTCTTTTCCATCTTAAGCAAATTGTCCCCATATTGAGCGTTGGAGCATTTACCTCTGGAGTGACTGGGAAAACCTTCTTGAATGCTTCTCCTGGCACAAGAAGTGAAGTGTCCAAAGGGTCCCACTGTCCTACTGTGCTCAATTTCCCAACATTGCTATCACCTTCTACCTCGATGAACATAGCGAGTAACCGCAACGGCACTTCCACGCTGTTCTTCATAGTAACAATAAGTATACTAGTTTCATTCAAAGGAAGTGACGGCATTTGATCAGAATCGAGACTCGCCTTAAGCTTCGAAACCAATAATGGGTCCTGCCGGAAAGGCAACATATAGTGATGGCTAAATACAACAGCGTTCTTGCCTTCTATCTCCAGGCTTCTGTGGACATGAACTGTTTGGCTGCCTAGGTCATCGCTATGAGGAGAGTATCCTAGTGAAACATACAGCATGATTGGTTTGGGGCGATGCCATCTGATTTCCAGGTTACAAGACCACGAGTCTCCCTCATTTAGAAACGGAACAGAAATCAATCCGAAAGAGTGCTGAATTTTCCGGATTTTTTCAATTCCAGATTGAGATTCGTCTTCACATTGTAGTCCAGATATGCCAAGAAGTTCAACATGAAGATTGTCCGTAAAAGAAGGGTCGACTTCCCTTGGGCTGAGCAAGCCACCGCCTCTTGTATCCACTAAGTTAATCTTCAGTTCACCAGAGTAAACAGCGTGGGCCATGGCTGAAATAGTAACGGGTACAACAAACTTTTCTCCAACTAATGCTGGGGCCGAAGCGCTTAGTTTAAGATCCACTTGTGGGTCTGGTTCTTCGACCTGAGTGGCCTTCTGAGCAGAGAATGCAAGACCAGGATCTTTGATTGGAAAAGTTTCCATACGGTCTTCAAATTTCCAAAGTGGTAAGTCGTTTAAAGAGGCAGGGCTTTCGGCCATGCAACAAATAGTGAAGTAAGGTCCCAGTCTTGCAGTTATGAAAATGCATTCAAGCTTTCCACTTTGTTCTGCAACAAGCAAGTTAATGTGCATAACCACAAGAAATGGGGGAGTATGAAAATAAGTACAATGATTCATGAGTTCACTGGATGTAAACAGGATGATGCAAGTGCATGCAGCAAGAACCCAAGCATGTAATCAATAAGGGTGGGTCTAAAAGGAAGTTGTAATCAATAAGGATGTGTTGACTATTCTTGTTTTGTTGATTCAAAAGTCAACACATCCTGGAGGGACCAATAACTGACATGTTGCTGGAAATGTACCACGTGATTATCAACAAAAAGAAGAGATAGAAAACATGACAACCATATGCTGATCATGAATAGAATAACTTGCTTACCAGATTTTATCTCATACGTTAACCGTAGCCATTTATTTGTCGAAAGCACCAGAACAGGAGCAGTCTCAACTCTTTGACCTGTCTGACCCTCGAAGATTTCATCCAACTTAGGTCTCTGGCCATTCACTATAGTAAAATTACACAGAGATTGATTGAACTGGATATCCAACTGATCGATCTCCACAGTCTGTGGTAACTGTGACAGAAGCGACAGTGTAATCAAAGTGGGTGCTCCAGGCTTTACTATCTGTTCGTGAAAAGCAGCTGATGCAAGAAGTACCGGCCTAAGGGGACTAACAAGATCAATCTCAAGACGAAGGGGTTGATCACCAGTTACTTTCAAAATATCGATTCCTTCATTTGATGCCAAACCAGTTTCTCCTCTGACAACCTCAAACGTTTCCTTTTGTATGATCTCTCTTTGTGATAGACTTGCAGGGCCAGCGGGTCCACATTCCTTGAAACCTAAGGATTGGACGCCGGCAATGGATGATATTGGCAATGCTGCCATTTCAAGGGAGTACTCTACAAAATCCTCCATCTTACCAAGAATCCTTGAGCACTCGCGTAGATAACCCAAGACCTCCCATAATAAAGTGGCCCAACCCTCTTTTCTATAAAGGCTTGCAATACTATACAAAATCTGGCTAGCATTACTGTGATCGCCTGCGGCGAAATATTCCCTGGCCATCTCGAACCCACAATAAGAGGCCATCCTCTGGGCATTGAAATTAGTGTATGATTCAAAAGACTTCTTTAGCAGTGCCATAATTTCGAAGGAATCCTGGAATCTCTTCCCTTCAGCTAAAGCATAACGGACATATTCTTCATCAGTAAGACTGCATGGCCAATAGGAAATTATCAGCATTCTATAGTATATGGTACAAATCTGAGGACATCACTATGGATAACAAATATGCTTACTGTTGCATAAGATATGTATCCCCTTGCTCAAATAAACGCGCAAATTGGCCCACGTAAACAGAAGCCACCACAGATTCAGCATTACTGTCAATGTCATCTGTTTCTGACATTGACAGAGCAAGTTCCAAGCAAGATCTTTTCTCCTTCAAGTACTGAGCAGCTAACTGTTTCAAAATGAATGTTAGAAACATTATACGTTAGAAATACGAAATCTTCTCAACTCTAAATAATCAGAAGGATTCTAACCAAGCACCATCCTAAAGATTTGCCCCTGCCTTCACCCCTGAGCTCACACAAGAGTGCGTCAAAAAATGTAGTCTAAGTACTTGAGCTAAGTGATGATATGACTGGGAAGGTTGAAGTGACACTCGCAGATCAGTACAGGGCCTTTGGCAGTGGCCTTGTTTTTCTTGTATTTTGGTGGCATTCCCTTTGTGCGTGTATTTCACTTGCACATCAAATTTGGAAAAAATGTGCAATGAAGCCAAAGACAACTTCAGCAACAAAAGGAGAAGGGATCCAATCAAAAGTCCCAAAAACTGAGTTTAACACAAGTATGAGCCGGGCCGGGCCTCGGTTCAGAAAGATGAAGGGCCCAAAAGTCTAAATAGGGGTGTAGCTTAACAACAGATAGGGACAGTTGAAATGACAATGGCAGGTTACATAAACTCTGGTGTATCTAAGAAACATGAAGGATATCATAAGCCTAAGTCTTGTTTGTGAGGAGAATGATAATACATTGGAGGGTTAAGCACGTAAACATGTACCTGATAATAATAAGCTGAAGACAATTCCCATTCACTGAGTCTATCCATAGCAGAGGATGTGCTTTGGATGGAAGCAGAGCTTGTCTCTAGTAACTCACCAAAAACCAAATACTGCCTGCTCAACCATTCCCAATGAAGAAAATTAACTTCAGGCTCTCCCACGAGCCTCTTGTAAGAAGCATTGTGTTGGCGGAACCACGTTATTGCTTCCAAAACCTTCCCACCATGCAGTAGCAAGGTTGATATCTTGAAGTGTAACTGTTCTGCAACAGTTTTTATCTCAACTAACCGCTGAATTGGGGGTAATCTTGTTGATGTCCCAATCATCTGTGTATAATATAAGAGTCCACCAAAAAGAATGGTTCACAACAGTATGAAGTTCAATTTCACACATAAAGATAAATGACAGCAACTATAACAATGAAACTCTTGGCTCATGGTGACAATAATGTTTTGAAGCAGCTTTAGGCAATTTACTTTGGAGTTCATGAACTTACAGAACACTAAACTATGTGTACGGCTTATTCTCTGTGCTAAAAACTAGAGACAGTAGTTTCAGTTAACTCATAAAACACGCTTCCAGTATTATTCTGGAGCCCGAGGGTTACGCAGAAGACACCTCTATATCCTTTTCTATTTATTACTGCACACAAGGTTTCACGAAACCAAGAATGTGGCTTCTTGAAAGGTCTTTAAGCGAATATCAGGTGCAGAGGCGGAGAACTATTTTCTGCCAGGTAGTCCATAGGACTCAGATTGGCTTAATTTTGCAAAGAACTTACTAGGTCTGACTACCCCATGTACTTCCTAAATGGTTCTTCTATTTCCATTATAGAACTCAAAAGGATGTTCCTTAGGGGCCAGTTGAGTGCAAAGTGAAGTATATTTCATCACAAATGCACTCACTCAATAGCAGAATCTGAAGGGAGAGAAGAGAAAATAAGAATTAAATTAAAGGAAAAATAAAAGAAAATAACATACTGTTAACAATATTCTTCTAAAAGATAACTAAAAACATGCAAAGCTGTTAAAAAACTTGTGATGACCTGAACAGAATGTACCAGTTCTATCAATTACCATTAGCTATTTGTTTGGTAAGTTAATACAAGTCAAATAAAATTCACCACATGAAGCTCCACAAAAAAAGCAGATGTGCATCCAGGGCCAGCAGAAGGTTGGACCTAAATCAACGAGACTACTTAAAAGACGAGCTATAACAAATATGAAAGTAATACCTCTCGCAACGTGGTATAAGCATCCTCATACATCCTCAGAGCTTCAATCCAGTCTCTCCGGAACTCTGCATATACAGCAACCTAGCAATTCATACGGTTTAGATAACTAAATGAACAGTACACACAAGCTCATATTGAACAAAATGATATGTAGATATCAAGTAGCAACCTCTAGATTTTTCGAGACAATCAAGCTATTGGCACCAACATCTCGTTATTTGATACCAATTGTGAACATGAAGAGTAATGTCTTTGGAAGTTCAAACTTATAGGAATATTCCATAGAGAAATTTAGAAGTCTAGCTAAGAGGACCATGTCAGAACCATGACCACCCTCACATTATCTATTAGTAATGCAAGTCTGAAAATACTGATAAAAACCATCTTTAAGCCCTTCATGGTAAAATTTTCAAGTGCCATGTGCCGTTAATTACATAGGAAAGAGCAAACTTCCAACTGCGAGTTCCTTGGTCAGCTCAATTGCAATTAATTTTTCTCTTTAATTTGAAAAATAGTATATGAAGAAATAGTTAAATAATATACAGCAGTGATGCAACCTTAAAGCCTTATGCACATTGGACAAATAAAAAAAAGTCAATTCCATACCTTAAAGCAATAGCGGATACTCAACTCTACAGAACTGATGCTCTTTCTATCGAGACGTGTTTTGATCCTTCGTCCTTCGTCCCTATAATAAGTATTTGCCAATTCTGCAAATGTGTGCCCTAACCTGCAAAGGATTTTCTACAGATTTATAAAAAAGCTTGTAGCAAATTGCAAAAGAGGGGGAAAAACCTTAAACCCAAAAATTATAGAAAAGCTTCATGCCTATTGAGGGATTGTTTTAGCTCCAATGCATTGTTTGGGTCAAATGAAACAAGGTATTTGGAATCTACTTCAGCACGCTTTCGCAGAGCAATCATACGGTCTTCACTGATGTCATCTGCATCAAGCAGTATTACCAACAATTCATGATAATTCTAACAATTTATGAAAGTTGAATGGGTCAAGAAAAAAATACGGGATACGCAACCCTTTTTCACTTTCCTGTAGAATATGTTCGATTCACTGGACTAATAGCAAGGGGATATATATTTCCCCATATGATGAGTACTTCCATCAGACTAAGAGTGAGGAGATTAACAAGACCACACCCTGTAAGCTATTATATAACCCCTGTTTCGTAGGATTATCAGCCTTTGTGGATATGTTATCTCACTGGCCCTAGCAAAACCGAAATTTATAAAACCAATAGCAGCAATCTAATTTATCTTGGATGTGGCTCTGGGTTTAAGAGTAATACACATCAAGTAATTCTTGATATAATAACTTTGTTATACTTTAACAAAACCTTACTCGTAAATAGTGAGTTCAAAATACAAATTCAGTGACAGGGTAGAGATGGTAACAAGAATTGGGAGAGAAATATAGAGAACTACATAATTAAGCAAGGGCAGATCCAAGATTCTAACCTTGAGAGTGCAAACTCCTAAACCTTTGGGGTGCAAACCCTTATAAATTAGGGATTATCTCAGAGGTAAATAGTATAATATAGGATTATTTAGAAAAAATTGGGGGTGCGGTCTCCCTATCGGATCCATCACTGCAAATAAGAATGACACTTACCCTTAGAAGTAGATTGCACAACCAAAACCAGAACCAGTTTCATGTTCCTTCCTCGTATTACAGCTCTGCCCATATGTACATAACCACAGTCACAGACCATCACAAAAGGCACATAATTGACTTGAACTCAATCATAATCAAAATGCGTGTACATTATACGAATTAAACACATACACTAACAGATATATACATACACTGAACAGACAGGGGAACGAGGAAAGGAATTCGTACTTGAGGTTTTCGAGATCGGTGCAGACCTGTAGCCACTGGGCAGGGTCGCCGGAGACATGGTCGGAGCTGAAAAGAGCGGCGACGACTGCCGGAACCCTAGTACGGTGCTTGAGAAGCCAATCTCTTTTCAAAATGCCAGTGAATTGCCCAGATGGATCGGCGGCTGCCTCCTCCTTCGGAGTCTTGGCGATAACGGAGACCTTTGAGAAGTCCGGCAAGGCAAGGGTATTGATTGGAGGCTGCTCCGAGTGGAGATGCGTCGATATAGCCGTGTGAAGCTCCGGACATCCCACCACCGCCACCAACGCCACCGGCGGAGTTCGCAGCTCCTCCGGATACTCTTCCATCTGTTGATTCAGGTGCGGTGTATCGCGATACCGATTAGATATTGGAAATTGGGATCGTGTTGAGTGCAGATCGAATGACTGCTCGGGGAGAGGGGTTGCCACGGGGGTCTGACTTCTGAGTGACGAAACAGTACCGGCCTGAGTCGACTCATGAATTTCTTGGATTGGACACTAATCCTTCTTTTTTAGTGCGTAAAAAATTATTAACTCTTCACTTTTTTTTTTTTAATCATTATCATTAAAATCCATATGCAAATAGCTCATTTAGTTATTTACGAAACCAACTTGGGAGTTCGAGATTTCTTAACCAGTCTTCTTACATCATCATGAATATTGCTCTCGGCATCACGTGTATCGTGTAATTATTTACGAAAGATCTTACGACATCAGACTAGAAAGTTTACTGTGCACAGTATATAACAAAGTTCTCCATTCTCGATACTTATGTTGAGGTTGGGGTAAATTCATTTGCACTCGTATTGAAGCCGATGTTAAGATCACGTCATGTGCTGCAGATACTAAAGAATATGTATGGTGAGTTTGGATTGGATCAACACTTGGTCTTTTGATGTATGATTCAACGCTCATTCTTTCAGCATTTAGTTGCTTAGTACTTATTTGTTCAGTATTCATTCGCTCGCACATGAATGCTCGGATTTAAGCGCTTGGTGTTACATTGTTAGCTAACGCTCAACCTTTTGAGAATAAATTTCATACATTATGTCGTTCGCTCATCTTTTTCCTCGTCGGCGTTACTCCCAATTAGATATGTAATTATTAGCATAATTGTTAGAGACTTAAATGATGAATATGCAAGCATGATAACTTATGTGTTGTTCTATATCTCCATGAATCTAGGAACTTTTGTTTACATTTTATTATTTTGTCTACGTACCGGAACTGATAACATTCGAAATTATGTAGGATTATACACGAAATATCCTTTTTTGAACTTGCGCCAAAAAAAAAAAAAACCAATCATGAAATCCACTCGATAAGATCTTGCGAATGAAGAACCAATCACAAGATCCACTCGACAAGATCTTGCGAATGAAGCCTAAGAGTGCTATGAATCCCAAAAATAAAACACCCGGTAAATAACGCGCTCCTCTTAACAAGAAAATGAAAATGTGATCAATAACCATCAGACTCCTTAAAACCTTCCATCCTTTACCTTATAAAAAAGACTATTGGGTCAAAGTCAAAATACGTTTACAAAACTCATCTTCCAAATACATGTATGCACCGTTTCTCTCCCGATTCTGATTTGCGTCAAAAAATTCTTAGCCTGATCAACTCAACCATTGAACCACTAGCTCAAGTACTAGTCTACGGAGAACAAGTGAGTTTCTATGCCCCTTCCTTCCCTATTTTCTCTATTATAAGTGAAGTTTCTATATTTTTACCTTAGCGTCTCGGTCATAAAATATATAAAAAGAGATAATATACATAAACTCTCATGTATTAATTCATGCACAGACATATTCAGAATCGTTAAATATATATAAGGCTCTTTCAGACAATGTAAATCCCAAATGAATCGTACAATTTAAAACACACACACACACACTATATATATAAATATATATTCAAATTAAAACTCAGAGAGCTATTCCTTTGACACGAATGATGGGCTTGACTACAAATTTCATTGGTGAGGCCCATTGTCACATAATAAAGAAGTGGGCTGCTCGTTGTAACCAAAGCTTGAGTGGGCTGGTAGCTGGGCCTAGATCAGGCCTTTTTTAGAAGATAAGTCGAGGCCCAAACAATTGCAAGTCCATAGTGGAATGATCCAGCTATGGCCCAGTTCTATTTTTTGGACTTATTTCCTGTGAAAAGAAAACAACGTACCTCTAAATAAATCAAGTTACTCGAGCTTGACTCATTTAATATTGTCGGCTCATTACTTAAACACATTAAATTTGAACATATTTTTTTAAGAAACTCACATCTTTTACGGTATCATCTTTTCCAGTCACACATAGGATAAATCAAGTCGATCTAAGTTACTTGTATGTTTGTTCTGTCGAATGATTTATTTTGTTCCTCTAGAAAGTTTGTGAAATTTCCTTCGATGTTAATGGGCAAATGGATTGGAGTTAGTTAAATGTATTTTTCAAAATAATTAAGCCAAGCCTAACTAAGCTAGACTGGCAGAAAAGTACGCCATAAGCCTAACGTTCGGTAGCAATGAGTGTAGTCTACGAAACAACCTTAAGGGTGGTGGTTTCTTAGAGTTGTGCATTCGTTGCGTACTTTACCCTAGCTATGTCTAATGCTCTAAGAGCTTCACCAAGTCTATTTTTTAGAGCGACTTGCCCTTAACTACATGCCAACCAAAAGCTACAAACGGATGGCAAAAGGATTAGAGTTAGTTGAATATATTATCCAAAATAGACAAGCCTTTTTTGCTAAGACCCGTGTATGCCATAAACCCAGCCTCCGATAACAAGTACATAGTCTACAAAGTAAATTTAAGGGCGAGTCTATAGAACTACATTTGTTGTGTACTTTACTTCATATAAATAATCACGTCCATGCCTTGAAATCTTCACCGAGTCTACCTTTAGAGCGACTTGCCCTCGAGTAGGAAAACCAACCAAAAGCTAAAGCGCACAATTCGATAAACAAAGCAAATGAGAATAAAAAAGAAAGAAGAAAATAATAATAATAATAATAAAGTGAAGAAGTTGCATTTAATTGAAAACTGGTGTAGTTAGTTAGTCCATATTGCCGGTCATAGTTGTCATGAAAATGACAATGATATATGAATTGGTCTATTTTTCATAAATAATTAATTGGGGGGGTGTGGTGGTTCATTAGTCAAAAAACCCACAAAAACAAGAAAAAGTAAAACCATCACAGCTGGGTAGGTATAGCTAGGGTTAACATCTGTTTCTTTCTGGAACCAACCCTAGAAACCATACAAAATATGTAATGTTCAATGCCGTATTAAGGAGGCTTTTTAGAGCTCCTTTTCAGAGCTCGAGACTCTCGCGCTTGGGGAGAATGATGCTTTCTGTCATACTTTTTAAGCGAGTTTGGTCGGTATTCAAATATTTTTTACATGAATTACTGTACCCCGATTATGGTGGCCGACGCCGTGGATGTAATGGTCAATCATTATGCCATATATACGAGCGATACCTCATACGATGCATGGAGGAGAGAGAGAGAAGATGAGGGTCTATTTTATATACTATATATGCAAGTGGATGACATGCATAACGACCCCATTTTTCTTACATCATTAAGAATTACATTCACATCAGTGGTTAATGGTTCTCTCCTCTATATGTTAGTTTTTCTACTCAATAAAATAAATAGCCTTCAAAATTTCATCATTTTTGAATTTTCTTTCTTAATTAAGTAGTGGTTGATTTTCTTCTTTTTAATTACTCTTTAAGAGTTGGGGTGCTGGTTTTTTTTCCCAAAAAAAGAGCTTGACAAGTGGACTCACGTGCACATTATAATGGATAGATAGATATAGAGATAAATACATACATATATAGATATGTACACAGTACATATAATTATACATATCAATATAGACTAAACTTGTAATAAAAGATCTCTCATTTTACTAAAATAAAGACTTACCTTTTTCTAATTAAATTTTGATGATTTAAACCGTTCAATGTATTTAAAACATATTTTTAAGAGTACTTGCGAGAAATTAGCTCAAAATATAATCGGATAGGGCTTGATCCAATCAATTTTTTTTAAAACTATTTCTCTTAGCATTTATGAAAAACTGCTTGAATCAAGCTCTTTCGGGTATCTTTTTTGAGCCGATCTTTTACGAATACCCTTAAAATATTTTTAAATACATTGAACGGTTTAGATCATCAAATTTGATCAGGAAATGAGAAGTTTGGAATCCTTTATTAAAAGCTAGCTCTCTCTCTCTCTCTCTCTCTCTCTCTCTCTCTCTCTCTCTCTCTACAATAGGAAAACGAGAATCTCAACTAAGCAAAATAAAATCTTCTTCGTGCATATATTTTTATGTTTCGTAGGGGTTAACTTGATCTCTATTGGAGTCATGGTTAAGTGCGACATAAGTTGTTTGACTTTAATCACTTGGCTTTGATCAAAGCCACAATCAAAACAAAACTTGGTCAAAATAAGTTCCTGTAATATATATATATATATATATATATATATAT
>JABCMJ010029565.1:0-10156 GCA_014822125.1 Arbutus unedo | reverse complement strand
ACGGGACGGAGGTACGGTGTCGTTTTCCGTTTGGGGATTAATGTCATGGGGCCAACGCTCACAGGCGATTGAAGCCAGTAAAACCTAAAACTTATTATAGCAATAGCGACAAAAGTGGGGTTAGGGCGTCGGTAACCGTTGGATCTTTGTGTGCTGTTGATGGTCCCATTGGAGAAGTTTTATTGTGGGCCCACAGCATCAATTTTGATCATCCAACCCTCTATTTTAGAGTATTTATGCTCATGCGCCATGTAATCACTGAATAATTTTTTCTTAAAAAGTTGGGGGTAAAATTATGATCTTGTCCATTTTTTTCTGCATATCTCAGATGTATTCGGGATAGTGAGATCACTTGTATTTGTGCAAATTTCGCCCATTTTTTAACACTTATACTAGTTTTAGTTTTGATTTTGATTTTGTTTAGGGGCGAATTTAAGATTTAGGACCAGTGGAGTCAAGTATTATATTACATATAACTTTTTTCATTGTACGATAAACGAGTAAAAATAAATACAATCAAATACTCTCTCCTTCTCGGTTTGTTTGTTCACATTTTAACTTTTACATGTCTCAAAATGTTTGTTCATTTTTAAAGTTGACTTGTGAAAGTTACCTTAATGCCCTTCTTTTATTTAAAAATCACACTTTGAAAAACGTGTACTCTCATTTAATGCTTAAAAAGTTAAGGGTATTTTTGAAAAGTTAAAACTTTGAAGAGTAATGATCATGTTTCCTTAATAAGTTATAATTTCTAAAATGGATAAATAAATTGGAACGGAGAGAGTAATAAATAAAAGTGATATTTGTTCATAATATATAATCAAAAAATAATATCTAGTCATAATATATCATTTCATTTACAATTCATCCCGACGATTTTTTATATTTTGAAATCGATGCATGATAACCTCATTACCGTGTGGAGCTGTACTAAATTAGAACTTTGCTTCAACTTTTTCTGACTTTTGATTTGCTAGGTGAAAAGTAACACTTAGTTTCTTGTTTTTTTTTCCTATAAAGTTGCCGTGTAAAACCAAATCAAAGAGAGGACAAGTCAAGGGCAAATTACTAAATTATCCAAAAATATATACAAATCGACATTAATCTTGCCTTTATGTGCCTTAGAGCTGAACCCCTTATGTTGCAATGCAATTGGATGCAATCCACAAAGAAGAGGAATGAAAAACGTGGCGACACTATTATTGAAATTGAGACTGCGCTTTCCACACAATAGATAGATCTAACCTTCTAGTCTCATCAAATGTATCGTAATCTTTTATCGAAAAAACAAGTTTCCTAATTTTCTCTAAAGTTGATAGACTATAGAATTTAGAACATCACCTATATGGCTATCATTTTAAGTAATTTTATGACTTAACATACTTTAATAAATCAATACCTATCTTATAATTACTAAATTCTTGATCAACATTTTAATCACTTACCTTTGCATTGCACGTGCCGTGAGTAAAATGCTTCGAACAAAACTATTTTGCAAGATATGACAAGTAATATATATAGGCTCCAAATATATATTCACCGCGATATGCTGATCTGTAATTACTAACAATTAATTCAACTTTTTGTAACTTTTTCTTAGCTGTTTCTAATAATTTATCTCTTCACGAGTCATGGGCTCTTTCAAACTTTTCCAACCAAATAATTTGAAAAAAAAGTGAAAAAATAATTACCCCTCGTGGACAAATTGAAGTGGGTGGGATCTAAAAAGTGCACATAGGTTCTGCAGAACACAGTTGGTAGTACAGTAGGGGCAGCCCCCCATCCCCAATCCCCTCCCAGTGGTGTGTGATTGTGAAGTGGGTGTTTGGCCATTCCTACGTGTGGTGTCTGTCACTTCAATCAACTTTCCAAATGCCCATTTTTGTTTGGCACCAAAACTAGGGCTCTGTTTAGCGGTAGGTATCCAAGAAAACTGATAATTCATTCCCTCCTTTGAAGAAAAAAACGAATTTAAGAGTACAAATTATTCGTGTATATTCGTATACAGATATATTTAAAATTATTAGATATATATGAGACTCACATGATTATAGAAGAATTTGTATACATTTGATGATTCCTTGTGTTTAAATTTACACGAATAATTTATATTCGTAGATTTTTTCTTGAAGAAAATGAGAAAATAAAAGTAGACTACTACTGCACTGTGGCTCTATTTGGCATGTAGTTCTTCCTGGTCTCTTTGTTTATTTAAAGGCCAATTTTGCTCTCCATTTGGGCTATAATATGGCAGAACAAGTCAGCTTATAATTGATTGGAAGAATACTAAATTAACCCCAGTATAACAGTTGAGTGACTTAGGATTGAGGATATTTTCGTCATTAGATTTTGAGAGTCAAACAAAATTTTATATTAAATACAATTAAATATACCAAAAATAATTTAGTCCAAATAGAATTTACTTGATTAAGTTTTATTTGGGACAATGTAATTCAATAATTCAACAAAAAACTCATGCCAAATAGACTAGTAGGCTCCTTAATAGACGGTATTTGATATCTTACAATTTTGTATAATTTTTTTCTCAAATATTTTGTGCTTTTTATTTGTCTTGACGAAAAAAATAAGAAAAGTATAAAAATACGTTGTTCGGCGTTGCATCTAATAAAAATAAAAGTAATGTTAACTCACTCATTCTCAACCAATAAAAATGAATATAATATTTACTCGCACAAAATCAAAATTTTCTAAGAGATCTGTATCTCATACATATATACATTTCATGACTTTTATATCATTTCCACTTCAAGCAAACAAATGAGCCCTTGAAGCCATGAACTTCCATTTTCAATAAAGATAAAAATATTTAATTTTTTAAAAATATAGAATAGTAAACACCGGTTATTGGGTTCAGGAATACTGCAGTGAACGTCTTCCATTGCAGCTAGTAGCGCAACAAAACAGTATTTTTTTTTAAAGGACTAATTGGAGGCCCGTTGATAGCTAAAATTCATCTTTCTGTCATTTTTGTGTAGAGTGGGTAGTATTTGTTGAAGGCAACTCTTAGCGAATCTCACATCGCCTATGTTGATCCTTCTTTTTTTATTTATAAACATTGTGCAATTCTTACCTTATAAGTCAGTTTTCAAGGTTGAGTTAGGTCCATGAAATTTTAACATGGTACGTATCAGAGATGAGTCCGTTACGCACTTAGATTCTCTCGTCTAACCCTCCGTCATCATCACATCTACAATCTACGCTTCGCATGAGAGAGAGTGTTAGCGAGTCCCACATCGCCTATGTTGGTTTTCATTCCTTTGCTTATAAGTGTTAGACAATCTTTACCCTATAAGTTGATTTTCAAAATTGAGTTAGTCCCATAAATTTCTAACACGCTGTATAGAGATTGAGGGGTATGGCACAATTTTCTTGGAGGAGGGTTTGTTTGCCCGGTCCTCAACTAGACAGGAAAATAGTGAATTGACAATTGATTGGTTTACTTTATTTTTTAACAAACTCAGTAATTTTTTTAAGGGATTTATTTGAATTTAATCCTTTTGTAATTTGATTTCGTGATAACTACACAAAGAGTTGTTCTTCTTATTTAAAACATTTATTTGGGCTTCAAAATTAATGAGCCCAAATTAACAGTTTACTTCAGTTTTGGGCTTTGACATTTAATTTCGAGATATTTTTGCATTTATTTGGGCTTGCTCATGATTGATTGGGCTCAAGAAATTATCTGGGCCTTAGAAGTCTAATGCCAGCTTTGTCTTCAAGATATTTTGTTCTGGCCCAGGAAACCTAACACCTAATATTCTTAGCGAAGTACTACTACCTTCTTGTTCCAAAACCAAAGACACAATCGTGCACAGATCCGAAAATCTTGCAGAACCTACACGAAAGTTGTCCCTTTTTCATGGGGATTTATCCATCACAGAGATGTGTAGAAACTTATTCGTGTTTCGCCGGTATCAAGTTATTATTATGAGCCGGAAAAGACCAGGAGAATACCGAGATTGTCTGTAGAATAGATTCTCCCTGCCACTTCTCTATTCAAAGCTTATTTCGGTTTGGCTTGTTTTTATTATTTTTTACTTTTGATAGCAAATATGTCACGACCCCGACTTAGAATTGGTCGAATTATCGTGACCAGACGGTGAGTCTTATTCTCACCTTAAGACCACACCGTAATCTGTAGATAAAAAAAAAAAAGACTTTTAACACTCTAGAAGTTGCGAAAAGCATTTATTGATAGTATGAAATATCATCATAGCCAAACCAAAACTTTACATATTTGTAGGTACGAAATAATCTTACATAAAATGGGGAATCATGAGATTCTCAACGTTTAAAAAAAAAAAAGCAAATTGTACGTGTTTAAATGCCAGATGCTTAAGTTTAAAGTTTACGTTCAATTTCATGTTTGCTTTAGGCACGTAAAGTATATGACATGAGATATTATAATTTCATGAGGTTTCATTTAAAAGTTATCGAAAGTTGACGTTGTGACTATTGTGTGAATTTTTAGGTTATATTTTATTATTAGGCATAATTTACTTAAAAAACAATTAGAGTTTTGAATATTTTTTCCCTCTTGGCAACTATAAATCTTATTTTGAAGGAAATTCTATATTAAATATCCATTTTACTTTAGTATTATTATTATTTAATTTCTTACTTCCCTTTAGATAACCACTATTTTTTGCCTTGTCTCTGGGAATTTACCTAATTACCCTTTCATTCTGAAAGCTGCTTTTTGAGTGCAAGAATTCGATGGGAAGTTTCTAATTGTGCATAATAACGACAAAAATATAGTGTGGTTATTATTGTAATTTTCTGTGAAAATCACTTCTCTCTCTTTCTCTCTCTCTTAAAAGTCTTCATTTAATGGTCAAAGTTAGTTGGAGAGAGAGATCATAAATGGTCAGTTGGACAGAGAGAGAGAGAGAGAGAGAGAGAGAGAGAGAGAGAACACAACAAAAGCAAAGCATCTGATGCTGAAGCAAACACTGTTGCTGTATCAACAAGTAACACCAGTTAAATCCACCAATCTAATTTGACTTTTGCTTTTTTAATCCGAATAATACGTAATATATTGTGTATGCAAATAATTTGTAAGCGCCAAGCAGTTCGATATTTAACTCGAGGTGTGAATAATAAAGTACGAAAGTATTTGTACTTGTATTAATTATGTATTCTTTCAGGTTCTGTATCTTCTTTTATAAAGATGATCATTTGTTTCGGTAGTGAAATCTCCCATGGATGATTTCTCGAATAACCATGAATTGCATTCTAAAATCCTTCCACGATTTTTGACTTTTCAAATGGGTTTCCTTCCATAAGTCTCGAGTTTCTGTAGCGAACTTCTTTCTCCAGAGCAACATATCTGCTCGACCTAGCACTGATAATGCTGCCGACTGGATCAGGCCTATAGGCTGTTTGGCATTTGGTATGTCTAGGTAGACACTCAGTCCGACTCTATTAGGGTTCAATATTTCAGCCCACTACATCAGCGTGATTATTCAATGCTTCTAGAAAGCATCCTGTAATATTTTCACAAAATTTTCTTAACAAATCACATATCGATAAATTTTATACACGATACAACAACACACAAATTTGTTAGATTGCTGTAAAGCAAGAGTCGACCCAAATGATATTCATGCAATAACTCATTGATCGTGAGTACTATATAACCGGTGCAACATAAGAGCAATAAGGCTAAAGCTAATTTTGGAAGTCTTCGTTAATTTAGGCCCGATTTTTGGATTTATTTTTGTTTTTATTCAATTTTTTTTTGCATTTGTTGGTTTGGCTTTAATATCTTGTGAATTATTGGTCTGTTTTGGAGAATGAAATTTAAAAAGTGTAAAATTATATTCAAAAATTAAAAAAATGTCACTAAAGACAAAGCTAAAAAAATTATATTTTTTGGGTTTTTTCTAATTTTTTTTCAAAATTGGTCTATTATTTATAATTTTTCTAAAAGCTCTCGTTGAAATGAACCAATAAATCGTAAAAAGTTGACGAAAAATAAAAAATTATAAAAAAAATTCACATGAGGACGAAAAAATTGATAAAAACCTCTCATTTTTTCTCTCCACATGTTGTATATAACCACTATATTTTTTTACAGCTGAGATATCTGGCTGATTTTAATATTATTCACAGTTGAATGCAGACTAGTTCTCAAGATCTTGAAATTAATGGCCGGATACACTTTCATTTATCTCTAATGATTGATTATGATGGAATTCAATTTTATGATAGTGATGCTGTGCTCTCTCCTTCTAATAAATAAACCCCTACGGATTATATAACCACCATATTATACTATTTTTAGTTGACTTATCTTAATTATTTGACTAAGGAAAATGCTAGGCTCCCAGAAAAATCACAGAATGTAACTTGGCACACACTTCCCCTCTTTATTTTTATTTTTATATTTATTCAATTTTTTTTTGTATTTATTAATTTTGCATTATTATTTTGACAAATTATTAGTTCATCTTAATAAAAATAATTTAAATTTTTTTATATTTATTCAATTGATTTTTTGTATTTATTAGTTTTTCATTAGCATTTTTACAAATTATTAGTTTGTCTTAACAATAACAAATTAAAAAGTATAATTTTTTTCATAAAAGTTAAAAAAAACTTTACCAGAATAAAGAAATAAGTTTAAACAGGGCATTTTTTACTTGTTTTTTGTCTTTTATGAATATTTTAAGTTTTTTAATATAATTTTTTACTTTTCTAAAGCATCTTGTTGAGAAGAACTGACAATTAATAAAAAATTAAAGTCAGACATCAGACTTATTTTTATATACGAAAGGCATGAATATAATATGTAATATATTATTTGCTTGTGTGTGCGATTCTTCAAATCTGATTAATCTTGATTTATTGAAGCATCCCGAACCGATTTTGATTTACCTAAAATTTCGGTCAGAATCAGACATCACTTTTTTTCACCTCGATCGATCAGTTCGGTCCGTCATGTCTGGAAAAATTAACCAAATCGAACCGATTTCACCCATAAAAATATTAATTCAAAACTAAGAAATACAAAAAACTCAATTGAATAAATATAAAAAAACTTTTTAAATTATTTTTGTCAAGACGAATTAATAATTTATAAAAATAATAATACAAAACAAATAAATACAAAAAATAAATTGAATAAATATAAAAAATCTAAATTAGTATATAAAATTACAAATGTGCGTGTGAGACGTGTAAGAAGAAGTGCTGGGATAGAGAGAGTTTGGGGGCGGGGAAAAGTCTGTGTGTGTGTGTGAGAGAGAGAGAGAGAGAGAGAGGGAGAGAGAGTGGGGGAGGGGGCCAGGTTAGAGAAAGAGGGGAAGTGTGTGCCAAGTCACATTTTGTGACTTTTCTGAGCACCCGATTCTGGTGCCAACCATTTCTCTTTGACTAATGGTGCCTTTGGGTTTTACCTTAAGGGATCCATTAGATAAAGAATTATTTTTAAGTAGATAAGTTATTAGAGAATAAAATAAAAAGAATATTATTTTTAGAAGGTTGACTCATATTGATATGGTGTTTATAAAGTAGATAATTTGGATGAAGTATTAAAAAATGGGATAAAATAATACTTGATTTGGATATAGGATAAAATAGAAAGATAATGTTATTTTATAATTATAATAAGGGAAAAAAGGTATTATTCTTTTTTTTTGCTAAGTAAAAGAATATTGTTCTTGAATAATGCTCGAGAATAACTTTTGGGTCAGGAGAGGGTGCTCAAAAATAATCCCCCTCTATCCCTTTTAGGGGGATTATTTTTTGAGGGGTAAAAATTTATCCCCTGCATTTTTATGCTTTCAAACCATATTAAACATGTCACATCAATCCTTTTACCTCATCTAAAAATTATCTTCATTCCTTATCTCCATCCAAACGGACCCTAATACTGTAAAAATGTGCCCAAGACAAATCACTAACCCTCTTCTTACCCATTAAAATTACTCAGATTTAGACTTTTGGAATTGGATGCTCTCTCTCGCAGTTGGACGATTCAGTCCATTCATTTGTGGACCCTTACGAACCACTTTAATGATCAAGATCGTTCAACTTTGAACATCATCGAGAACATTACTCAAGTGAAAAAATTATTTTGATTAAATATCGTTTGATATATTGTTAGATCAAATGTACTGTAATAAGTTTTGATCTAGTGTTGCAACACACAATTTTCTTGACATATGAGTTTTGAAATCATATTAAACGATATGTGATCAATGTGATTTTTTGACGTGGTGATGTTTTTAACGAGTTCTTCAAAATGAACAATCTCCATCATCGAAATGAGCTTGAAAAGGGTCAACAAATACATGGACTTGACAGTACCGGAGAGTATCCACTTCCTTTTACTTAATTAATATATGTTACCCTAAAAAGATGAACCATTATTATCTATTTTCTGTACTTAGTTAATTGTTAAGGGATCAATTTTGTAATTTATTAATATGAAGCATATTATGTTGGAAATTCCAAATGATTTTGGACTTAATTGGATAAATGAATTTAAAATACTAGAGGATTTTACGGTAATCAGAATTCCTTATTCATGTATGTCATTGATGTCTACCACTCAACTGTCTCCATTCATGACATGTAACTTAAAGGTCTTGGAGATTTTATTACCCAAAGGTCCATGAAATGCACTATAAATATCAATCATGTTTCATGATTCAAGCACTGGAAAAGATTCTAACAAAAATTCATCTACAATTTCCACTCTATATTCGGGTTTGTGTGTGTGTGTGTGTGTGAGAGAGAGAGAGAGAGAGAGTGAGAGACAAAAATAGTAAAGTTTTACAGGTGAACAAAAATTATTGTTTTTATGTTCGATTAAACTGCTTTAACATGAGAAATAAATATCAATTGTACTCTTTTAATACCCACGATAAAACGGCTATTCTAAACTTGCTTAACACTTTATTCTTTGACAGTTCAATGTCCCAAGGGGAGTCATAAAAGTCTTGTGTTCTAATGACAACGACTTGGAAAAATATATACTCCACTCAACTTACTTCAATTGATAAAAATATTGGGGCAAAAATACCTTTATACCCTTGCAATGGAGTCTACACAAAGTCTCTCTCTCTCTCTCTCTCTCTCTCTCTCATGCTCTTGTTGCATAATTTTCTTGTGAATAATTTAACTCACGCTTCCATACCCTTTCACTTTTTATAGGACATATGCCCACTATAGTTCACATCCGATACTTTTCTTTTTTAGTCTTCTTTTTTTGCGCAGGAATTATTCGAGTAATTAATTCTATTGGTTTGAAAACTCATCACGTAATGTCCAATTTTCTCATTTATTATATATTTATATAAAATTTATACTCTCAGTACTGAAACCACATAAATACGGTAAAAAAAAGAATTAAGGCAGTGCCCCAAGAGAATTAGAAAAAAAATGAAGGATGGATAATTCGTATAATTATTGATTTAGCCTAAATTTTCTAGATTTTTTAAAAATTCAAAAAAGACAAAATAATCAAAAAATATATGCTTGTTTTGAATTAATTTTGTTTTCAGCGATCTTCTTTTGGCTTCTCAGCATAATTTTTAAATTTTTAGATTCTTCTTAATTTAAAAAACAATTGACGTAAAATTAACAAATTAAAAAAACTAAAACTAAAAATAAAAAGCAATACATTTTAGGCATAGAAGTGGGACAGGTGTCACGATAAGTGTTGAGAGCACGAACTTTTGGTACGTCGACGCATCTAGAATCTCTTTACAACTACGCGTTTTGTGGGATCAAAAAGTATGCACCAAACAACGCGTTATAACTTCTTTAATGGTGAAAGACACCTTATACTAACTACCAACCATAACCACACACACACGTTCTCTCTCTCTCTCTCTCTCTCCCTCCTCTTCAATTTCCCATCTTTCATTGAAACTAACACAAGAAGAAAGAAGAGAACATAGAAAATGATGTGGATAGCTATGGTATTACTATCACTTCTCTTCATGTTTGGCCTCTTCCACACTCTCCTCCATTCTCAAACAAAGAAGCTCATAGCATGGTCTCAATCCTCGCTAGCGAAACTCTTTTCAAAACATGTTATCCCCAGCTCGACCAGAGCTGACGATAACAAGGAGATAAGGAGCGAGAACCATGATAAGGCCGAGCTGAAGAATGTTTTCGCCAC